>JAMQGT020013279.1:0-76059 GCA_024447675.2 Pterophyllum scalare
TCACGTTGCTCCACAGACTGTCCAGGAGTTGGCGGATGCTTTAGTCCAGGTCTGGGAGGAGATTCTTCAGGAGACCATCCGCCACCTCATCAGGAGCATGCCCAGGCATTGTAGGGAGGTCATACAGGCACGTGGAGGCCACACACAATACTGAGCCTCATTTTGACTTGTTTTATGGACATTACATCAAAGTTGGATCAGCCTGTAGTGTGTTTTTCCACTTTAATTTTGTGTGTGACTCCAAATCCAGGCCTCCATTGGTTAATAAATTTGATTTCCATTGATGATTTTTGTGTGATTTTGTTGTCAGCACATTCAACTTTGTACAGAACAAAGTGTTCAATGAGAATATTTCATTCATTCAGATCTAGGATGTGTTATTTGAGTGTTCCCTTTAATTTTTTGAGCGGTGTATTAATCCTGAATGGAGGGTAAGTCGACATTGGTGGGGAGTTTATGGATCTTGTTTTTTGTTTTGTTTGCACAGTGGAGTTTTATCTTTCATTGGTGTATGCAGTGTCATGAACTGTGTTCCTGAGCCCACACAGTGCCTTTCACTACAGAATTATGTGCTTTCAAACAGCTTTACCCAAAGATGCATTTATTATTTTTCAGCCTCTTCCCGTGTGAAGAAAACTTAAAAACTGCAAGTCCTTTGTAATTTAACATTAAATATCATATAACTATTTGCACATACAGTCATTATCTTTTCTGTTGATAGACCTTTTGTGGATCCTCTTTTTATACCCAATTATTTCACTGACTGGTTGCCAATTAATATAATCATCTTCAATATGATTTAAAAAAAAATTAAATATAGGGTTTAAAGTATTCTTCAGGGAAGAGTTCTTGCCACAAGTGGAGGAATTCAAATATCTCAGGGGTCTCGGGGTCTTGTTCACAAGTGATGGGAGAAGGGAGCGGGAGATTGACAGACGGATCGGAGCTGCTTCTGCAGTGATGCGGACGCTGCACCGGTCTGTCGTGGTGAAGAGGGAGCTTAGTGTAAAAGCGAAGCTCTCGATTTACCGGTCAATCTACGTTCCTACCCTCACCTATGGTCACGAGCTTTGGGTAGTGACCGAAAGGATAAGATCGCCAATACAAGCGGCAGAAATGAGTTTCCTTCTAAGGGTGGCTGGCCTCTCCCTTAGAGATAGGGTGAAGAGTGCGGCCATCCGAGAGGGGCTCAGAGTAGAGCTGCTTCTCCTCCACATCGAGAGGAGCCAGTTGAGGTGGATCGGACATCTGAGTAGGATGCCTCCTGGCCGCCTCTTGCGTGAGGTGTTCTGGGCATGTCCCACCGGGAGGAGGCCCCGTGGTAGACCCAGGACACGCTGGGGAGATTATATCTCTCGGCTGGCCTGGAAACGCCTTGGGGTCCCTCCGGATGAGCTGGCTGGGGAGAGGGAGGCCTGGGCTTCTCTGCTTAGGCTCCTGCCCCCGCAACCCAGCCCCGGATAAGTGGAAGAGAATGGATGGATGGATGGTTTAAAATATTTGGATTTACACAACATCCTGATAGTCTATATTCCATGCGTCTTTTAATATATACTGTACTAATACCTAAACCATTAGCTCATAAATCATCATCAAAATATGATTTTATTCTAACTATAAAATGCCAAAACAGAAAATATTTCCCCAGTTTATTTAAAAAACAAGAATTAAAAAACAGAACGTACCACAAATTTCCTTAGGTATACATCTTTAAAGATCTTCTCACACAATAAAAATCAAATCCAAATACACAGTATAGTTCTTGCATATACATTGTTTATAGATAAGATGGCAAATGCCAGTATGGCAAGGAGCAGTGTCTTTATTTATTTATTTTTACATACTGGGCACTGGTTGGCTGAGTTGGTAGAGGGCACAAATGTTCACTGTGTGATGAGATGGACACAAAATGGCACATTGCAGCCCAAGTTAACTCTACATATAGAAACAGCCCTCAAACCTTAAACCACCAAATCAGAATGCTGGCATGATTTTTCTCTGCTTATCTGTCTCTCATTGTGTGAGGACTCAGCTCAAGAAAACAGCAGTGATTGTGTTTAACCAAAGAGCCCTTTATGAAGCAAACAACTTGATCGTTGGAACAAGGCACCACTCTATAAATACATTTTCTAAACATTTTGTAAATAGAATACATGAGGAAAAGCATTTGAAGAAGAGAGAGCAAGAAATGCCTGTAGTAGTCGTTGAGCCAGTAAAGAGAAAATCAGTTGATGCTGGCGGTAAGTGGACTCCAACCGTCACCACTAATATTTAAAAAAATAAAATAAAAATGTTTAAAAGCTCTGGCTGAGATAATCTCGTTGAATCCTTCCCCCAGTTAAGCTTTGTAGCCGCAGTACAGAACTTACTGGCACTAAAATGTTTTATCATTCACCGACAGTAAACTGTAAAGACAAGTTACAGGCAAGTCCCGTCTCTCTCAGCATTGTGGAAAATGCATAGTACATAATTACAAAAGCCTCTTTGGAAAAGACTCCCTCCTCAACTTGTTTAAGTGACAAATGAAATACAAAAAAACCCCCAAAAAAACAACTTAGGATAAAACTGTGCAGTAGGAACAAGTGATTATGTAATTAAAAAGGTGTGAGCATGTTATCAAGAAGCATGTGCAGCTAAAAAGCTAAACACACAGTGGAGCTAATTTATTGTTTGCCTACATCTTTTTTGCCTTCAAACTACATTTATGTACAATTCCAGAGAGGAAGACATGGGGGGGGGGGAGGTAGAGAGAGAGAGAGAGAGAGAGAGAGAGAGAGAGAGAGAGAGAGAGAGAGAGAGAGAGAGAGAGATTGCATTATTGTTCAAACACATGTTAGGATCATATAGTTTTTGAAACCTATGAAGACTTAAGCAAGTAAAAGTAAGCAAAACCTAGTGAGGTTCAGTAGGTTTTAAAGGTAGCAACAACAATGAGAATGCATATTAGGAAGTGATCATGATTACAGTGCTGGTAAGAGTGATGTTGGAATGAGACTACAGTTGACCTTCCTCCAGACAAGACATTAAGGGAGACCACGCAACTCATGTTTCGACGTGGCCCCGGCAAATCATGTGACAGTGTTACTGAGGACAACTCCCTTCACTATCGCTGTCATCGAACAGAAGTGAGCAACCCGTATTGACTCCTTTCATAAAGTTTTACAGCCTCCTCCATAGTAAATAGTTACGGATGCTCCACACCCGGCACTATGAGGTAAACAGTGATCATCGCCTGCACATTACGCCAGCCAGAGCGTTTGAGGGGACTCCAGGGTAAAAATGTAAAATACTGCAAAATATTCATTTTTCAAACATTCCTTTTTTTTTTTTTCTCCTGATTTATTTAAGTGTTGATATGACTAAAACGTTAAAATAACGTGTGTACAGAAATGTTTTTATACATAACAGTAGTAGAAACACACCCGCTGTCATGTCTGATATGGGGTAAAGGGGGTTATAATTTTATCATTGTACAAGTATAATACTGATCCTCATAATTCACTTCTGTTTTCTGTTATAAATATATACAGTTTGTTATAAACATATATGCAGTTTTAGTACAGGTGTCAATGGACGTCTTCAGCTTTCAGATCATTTTAAAAACAAGATCATTTTTTTCTTTTTTACATTTTCCCAGAAGCTTCTCTTGATTCTTTTTAATTCATTATACCTGATAAAAGGAAAAATATGAATGAATGGATCGTTTACGTTGTTGAAAGTGGGAGCTCTGGTGTGTGCATTTTTGCGCTAAATATAAACACTGGCGTCTAACAGCGCTGAACAGACAAACAAATATGGCAGACACTAGTTTCGGGGCGCTTTGGTAACGTCACAGGCCTAGTTGTTCAGTCTCCCTTAATCTCTTATCTCTACTCCAGACCTTCAACATTTCTTTTGTGTCCTCTCTGGCTACAGTCTCGCTGCTGTGTCAACATGGTCCCATGTACTCAGCTTAGTAACAGTGGTGTGTGCGGTTGGCCTCCAATTCTCTACAGTACAAGTTTTCCTTTAATTGTTAAACTTCCATGTCCTATAGATTCAGTTTGGGATTGGTCATAAGATTTGAACAGTCTATCACTCTTTATCTTGGTATTTACTTTTACATTCACTTAAAAAAAAAATGGAGAGAAAACATATTTTTTTATTATTTAATTTGCTTTAAATAGCACTTTGTTTTTGGGGAGAGGAAAACCAGCTGCTGATTCCAGGCTGCATTACTGAGCCACCATTCCTGCATCAGCATTTTGTGTCATGCTACTACACAGATGATGCACGTCACTAATAAAACTACATTACAAATGAGGATCTAGCGGTGTGTCGTTATGTCTTTGGTCCTGTTGCACAGCTACAGTTATGCCACAAATCAGAAATCATATTACAATAATCAACTGCTCAATAAAATACTAAGGCAGCTCAAATTTTCAATCCACCAGAGATGAATCGATTTTTTTTTTTTTTTTTTTAAACCAATGACCTGAATCCAACCTCATAAAACTCAAGTGTATAACTCCAACTGAAGTGTTCTGGATGAGGACTTGGGAACCCTCTCTGGGGGGATGCTGACACTGCTGAAATAATATGAGCATGTCTGTAGTAGTACTGAGCTCTTTGTGTTGTGTGTGTGTGTGTGTGTGTGTGTGCGCATGTTTTTTTTTGTCTTTTTTTTTTTTTTAGTACAGTGGGTGCAAATCCTAATCTCCTCATGACCATCAAATTAAAGCCATCTAAAAACAACAACAACCTTGAAACCAATTTCCAATTCCTTCACCTTAACTCCACTCTGCTCTGCATTACACATCCCAGTTTCACTTTTGTTTGTCTTGTCCAACAGTTACACGTCACTCTTTGTTTTGGAGCCAGGATTGTATCAGCTTCACTCAGATGAAGAAACCAGGACTCAAAGGAATAAATAAAGGCGGTACATACAAACAAATCTCCATTATTAACAGCATGATTACCTACACTGCCACTATTTATGTTTTTATGTGACCTAATTACAGTAAGAACCCTCCAAAGAAATGCATCCTTAATTAAAAACTTTGTAACACACATACATACACTTTCTTGCATGCATTGTTTCAATGAGGGCTGCCTACATAACCATACAGAATACGAAGTTAAAGTAGCAAATTTAGAAAAAACAGTGTGTGTGTTTAACTTGTTTTGATCAGAAAAAAGTGCATCTCTGTTTTACTTTGGCACAGACTAGAAATAACACTATATATCAGCAGTACTATTTCAATACACCTTCTAATGCTACATTGGCCATTTAAGGCTCTCTCCTTTACTGTACATCAGAATTTGGCATTACTGTAAATTAATTTCCATCATGCATGCTTCTGGTTTGCGTGTGTGTTACAGCAGACTCAAATCACTACATTTTGTTAGCCAGCATCTCACCAACAGCAAAATATTGCTTCATTTCTTTTGGCATTTCTCAGCAATAGCATTCTCCCACTCAAAAGTAGGATTTTTTTTTCCTGTATAGCCCTCCATCAAGCATGCACACAAAATGACACACATACACATGCACACCTCCCATGTTCCATTACTGAACCACTGCACTGTGCACAAAGCCCTCCTCTATCGTGCCAATTGGTTTAAAAAAAAAAAAAAGCTCCTGCTGGACTGCAAACAGCTGTGACACACACACACACACACACGCACACAAATATACACACACACACACACACACACGAGGGAGGGAGAAGAAGAAGAAAAGAAATGCAGCAATGGTCCGGTTGTAGATGTGTGAGGGCATAGGAATTTCCAAGAAAGCCTCTGAAAACTCACTCAGTCCAAACCAGCACCAGCCAAAACCTACACAGGAGAAAAGAAATGAGGAAAAATAAATATGAGAAAACACATAGACTTAATAATTAGCTGGGGAACCACAGATCTCCTTTGTCCTCTTTTTGTACCTCATATTTTTGTAGTTTCCATTTGATTTTGGTAAAATCTCTCCAAGCACCATCTATGTCAGACTTTACGGTCACAAAAATGAAAATGCAGCTCAAGAGGAGCTGATAAAGATTCTGCTGCCATTAGCCCACAGTCCCAGCTACTAGCACCAAGTGTTTTTTATTTTTGCCTTGAGCTTTGCCTCTCAGTCCACATACTCCAACTTCTTTATGAATATTACTTGAGATGTACACAGCTTAACAGTAACACAGCACATATTTGTCAGGGTTTAAAAAGCTATCCATTTCCTGTTTGGGGGGGGGGTAGTATTTACTTTCGAAGTATTGTTTTATTTTACGTGAATTTACACAGAATCTTATGTTACTTTTATTTTATTTCACTATATACATCTTCCCCAAATGGGTCTTGTGTTATACACCATGCATTCTGTACATGAAGCACTTTTGCCTACATAAAACATCTACAGTGAGTTTAAGCAATTTTCTGTTGTGAGCTATATGTGAGAATTATTTAGGACACTATCCAGATCTGATTCTTTCAGCATTGTTCATACCAGATCGGAAATGGCTCTGTGTCCTTGATCATTATGACAATTAATCGTCTAGTTCAGTGTTCTCACCTAACGGCCAGCAGGTGGCATGATGGTGTCTCACTGGAAGTTGCCCCCTTCCAGTGAGAACTTGGAAAGGACCTCCTGCAGCTTGTGGTGCTCCTTCTACAGTCTGCAACACACAAAATCAATATCACCTTAGGAACTGAGAACACACAAACACACACACAATTCACCCTTCTCCTCTTCACATCCTCTCTTCGTCTCCCTCACTGCTTCTCTGACACATCCCATTGCAAGCGCTGGACATAATAGCCATTTTTAGAGAAGCCCAATTTCACAAGGCAATTTTCAGCAAAGCAATAACAGCAGCAGTTAAATGGTTTTCTATTCTCTGGTTTCTCTTTTGTGCCATTTGGCCCATTTGTCCACAGCTCACTCCTTACCCCACTGAAATCTTGATGACCAACTCTGAGTCTCTTTCTAGTCAGTTCCAATCTTTTGTTATAGCTGACATTTCTATCTGCACCTGTCATACATCCTGCTTACAGTTTTCTCTCAATATTCCCTTCCATCTCCCCATCTGCTCAACTGTAGTCTTTTTTTTTTGGCCACAGTGGCTTTTATCCACAGTAGAGAGACAGGAAATGGGAGAAAGACATGGTGGAAGACACGCAGGCAAGCTGGCGACAGGCTGGGATTCGAATCTGCGCCGCCCACACTGCAACGCGGCATATGTACGTGGTCACCACTAAGCCACCTGAGCGCCCACCTGTAGTCTCTTTATTTGTTCCTCCAGGCTGTGCAGCCTTCTGCACACTTCCTCAATCCTCTCCTGGGACAACACCAGGGGTGCACTGATGCTCTTCTCATTATCTCCTTTCGGGTTTGGACCTTCTTTGTCCTTGCTGGTGGTGTTTGTCTCCTCAGCTATTTCATCTGTGGTCTCATTTTCATCTGTAGATGGACAGTCTTAATTTAGAAGTGTCAACATTCAATTGTATGTCTTAAGTTATAATAAATTCTGGTCATTAATAATTAGCACTAGAAAATTGATTGACAATACAATTTCACTGTAACAGTGCTTCAAATAGTAATACACACATACACAAAATCCTGACTTATGTGAAAGGGAACAGGAAATTTCCCCGGTACATGATTCGCTTTCCTGCTTTCAGAATGGACATGAGGACAACTGATTGTGGTTTTAGGAATAATTTAACACTCTCGATTAAAGTATACAATATTTCATCTTGAATAACAATTTGAAGGGAATTAAATCAAAAATGGATAATTAAAAAGTATGGGAAAACAGATTGTGTTTTTTGTGGGTGAACAACAACCACAAGAAGCTACATAGCCAAGGGTCTACCAACATTAAAACACTACTAAAGTATTTCAGCATTAAGTGTTAAGTATGAATTCATTACAAGGAGAAGGCTAATTTCACTTAGCATTAAGGCTGGAAACAGCTAGTCTTACTGCATCTGGTAATAAGAATATGGCTCAGGAAAGTCACTACTCAAGAATAAGAAATATTCTGGCATTTTCTCATTTCAAGCTTACAGATAAAACTAACAAGACTTTATTAACTTGCTTCGAGTTGTCATGCCAAGCTAAGCTGGCTCAACATTCATATTGGGCTTACAGATATGAGAGTGGCATTGAGTGTCTCATCTATGCATCACTATTAAATGAACCCTTTAAATAAAAAGGCCAACCTGTTGACTGGCAGTGTTCCACATCTTGCCCAGGTCTGTCTAATGGCCCTTCTTCATTTTCTTCATCAGGCTGTGAGTCCTCTGATAGACTGATGCTGCCGATCAGCAGCCTTTTCAGTGACATGACTAACAAAGGAGACAGATTCATTGGTTTTATTAGGATAGGCAAGTTACTTTGAAATAGACTAAAGCAAAAAAAGACAGTTATTTAAAGTTTATTAATACAAGTACAAGAAGACCTCTATTCACCTTCATCCAATGCATTGTTGGCCACCTTCTCCTGATCGCTGTTGGTGTGGCCTATCAAATCAAAGCCTTTGTCAGACAGGAAATCAATCAGCCTGTGCCTGGGATCTGTAGACTTCTCATGTGTCAAGTTTTCCTTATCCTGTAGAGAGAGACAAGGCTTAACTTTTGCTTGTGCCTTCATGAGTGTGTAACAATGGTAAATTTGTAATCTTTATTAGGTGTTCTGCTGATAAAACACTACAGTCTCACCACTGCTGCTTTTCAAAGCTCCATTCTCAATAGGGCTCATAGGGGCATTCAGACTATGAAAGAAAAATTAAATATTTTGTATTAAATTAATTTTGGCAGGGAATGACTTTCTCTCACTTTTTAAACAGATAACACACAGACTAACACCTACGTGATGGGACTCAAAGGTGCTCCACCACCTCCAAGAGGCACCATTAACTTCATGGGTGCGCCAGCCTTCTTCAGGTCATCCACTGCTTTCTTTATCACTTCAGTCCAACTAAAAATACAGGAATGCAGATACAATTGCTCCTTTGGTTTAAATTCAGAAGGAGGCATAATTAATCTGTAGAATCTCTTTGACACTCACGTTTTCATTTCTCCAACAGACTGAGCCACTAGTTCATAAATCTGCGCTCCACTCTCCCAGGTAAATATAACATAGAAAGCCTTTCGATCTGCCACAAGAGGTTAAAAAAAAACAACAACAAAAAAAAACAGTAATAAGAAAGCTGAGTAATATTGATCTCACAACTAAAGGGACTTGTAAACTACTGTACTGCAGTGTCCAGCCAACCTGTCGCCACATCACGGAGGAAGACTGAGTCCAGCTTAATTATAGGGCTCAGCATCTGCTTGCCCTCCTGTACGGCGATGTTACTCTTGCTCTGGCATTTGAGGACCATCTTGTCATCCTGCTTCTGCAGGAGCACCAGCAAGTCCGCAAGCAGCACACACTGCACCTCTGAGGGACAGGGAGCAGAAGGAGTGGGACGGGGCAAAAGGATATACAATGTGTAATTTACAGTGTTTGTTTTTTGGTATTCCTCAGTGCATCTAACAGTTCCAAAAATAGCTTTTAAACTGCTTATCTTTGTTTTAGCTTTGTAATTGGTGTTTTTGCTTATTCTTGTTTATCATTATCCATTCATCATCATCTTTTTTTATCTAATTCCTGGACAGGTTGCCATTCTGTCACAGGGCTAACAGAGACATCCTCACATTCTCACCAATGGCCAATTTAGAATCACCAATTAATCTAACGCTGTCTTTGGACTGTGGGAGGAAGCCAGACAACCTGGAAAGAACCCATACAGATGCAGGGAGAACATGCAAACCACACAGAAAGACCCCAGACTGGATTCAAACCAAGGGCCGTCTTGTTGCCGTGAAGCAACAGTGCTAACCACTGCATGCTGCCAATTTGTTTATCATTAAGGCTGCACATTCAGTAACTGAACTGAAGTAAAATATGATTTAATATTTTTATTTAAAAAAAAATTAGATTCACTTGAACAGATAATAGTGGATATCGTCTGGATATAATATATTCACTTTATGTACCCTAATAGCATCCTCTACAAAAAACAAAATAAAAAACAAACAAACAAAAAAACAAAGCATGTATATGATTTTTGTGGTTTGTAGTTCACTTTGGACTACTGTATTGTCATTGAAAACAAAAATAAAAGACGATGAATTATCAACATTAACTGTTTATACCCGAGTACCAAATTTCATCACGGCAAAATATTTTTTTTCTAGAACATTTTTGGTGACCTTGACCTTGAAAATGAAATCATACGTTCTTGGGCCCCTATGGAATATTTCCACAAAGTTTCATCAATTTTGGTTCCAAACTTTTTAAAATAGGGATCCACCTATTGGTTGGCGAGATAATTAAGTATCTCTATAGCATGGTGGTTTACACATGTTCCTAACAGGCAAAAGTTCCCTGCTTCAATCCCTGGAGGAGACACAAATCCCGTTGGGGTTGAGTCAGGAAGGGCATGCAGGGCTTACCTGCAATATTAAGAAAAGCCTGTAATACAGCACATATTTACCAACAGCCTTTTCTTTGGTGACTTTCCAAATCAGCGGGCCTACATAAAGCATCTTCTTCTGAGTCAAGTCAATGTTCTAGTAAAGACAGAAGGAGAATAATGAGAATATCTTGCAACAAAATCTTGGAAAAAAATATTGCAATAGTGTCTGCAAAACACAAACTTGGTTGAAAGAAACTTACCTTATATTCACTATAAAGGTCATTACTGGTTTTTAGTCCTGATGTATCCAATTTACGCTGGTATTCCTTCAGAGTCTGAGAGAGACAGAAAAATTAGGGGGTCAGACTGTGGTCTGTCTGATAACATAGCACAGAAAAAGTAGTAGTCTAACAAGCAGAGATCTACAGAAGTCTCAAAATTAATTTACAAGACTCCAGTTGGTGCTTAAATACTACATACCTGTTGGCCAAGTAGTGAATTAAGTGTTTCTTACCAACAGGTTTTCCATCACTTTGACCTCCTCATTGACATGGTTGAGGATCTTCCTGCAGCACTCTGCACTCCTCTCAATCTCCGCCTTCTCTGCTGGGTCCTCTGTGGTGAGAGCGAAACACAGAGATGAGGAAAATACATCTTTAAAAGCAGAGCCTACACAAAAGCCATAAATCAGAAGTGTACACAAAACACTAAGAATCTTCTACTGGCCCACTTGATGGTAACAACTTTCTCAGTGAGTTGCACAAGCACAAGACCTGTACTGCAAGTACTCAGGAGGGGCTCAGTGTTATGGGTCATGCATCAGTCCCTGCAGAGGGGTGCTAACTGTACTAATAGCTATAACAAGAGCAATTTGCAACTTTCTCCCTTGTCTTCTGACCTGTGGCATCAATACATTTTTGCCCAGAGAATGCCCGCTCACTGGATATTTTCTCTTTTGTTGTGGACCATTCACTGTAAACCCTAGAGATGGCTGTGCAGGAAAATCCAAGTTGATCAGCAGCTTCTGAAATGCTCAGACCAGCCCATCTAGCAACAACCATGCCACATTCAAAGCCACTTAAATCACCTTTCTTCCCCATTCTGATGCTTGGTTTGTTATGTATTAACAAACAGAGCATCACATAGCGAGTGAGAGAGAGATTCTTAGCATCATCACGCTTTGGATGATGTGTGCATATTCATGTATCACCCTCAAACATCTAACATAATCATTGGTGATAGTGGTAATTCCCTCTACATTTTTAAACACAGATACAGCAAACAGGAGATATTTTTGTATTGTTGAGTAATATGATGATATACAGTGCTGTGAAAAAAGTATTTGGCTCAAAAAAAAAAGAAAAAAAAAGGGCCAAGTAGGTTTGGATCACTTTTTTCCCTTAATGAAATTGTCGTTTAAAAACTGCATTTTGTATTTACTTGGGTTTTTATCTTTGTCTAATATTAAAATATTTTTTGATAATCTGGAACATGTGTGACAAATATGCAAAAAAAAAAGAAAAAAGAAAAATCAAGAAGGGGTAAATACAGCACTATATATCATGAAACAATAGAAATGGGTGTGCTGTCAGTGTTTCAATAATTACACACTGGTCATCAGTAAAATGTTTTACAATACTGATGTATACTGACACATGAAAGTGGGCAACAAACAGGCCTGGGACACATACAGACACACACCTGTATTCTTTGCAATATTCTCCAGCAGTAGTGGATACTTGGTCAGTCTCTGCATCTCTATAGGAATGATGTCCTTGAGCTGCAGCCTGCGGCATTGGGGCTTACTCTCTGCCTCCTGGGATAAAGACACACATACAGTGTCAAAAATGAGAACACCTCTGTGACTTCTTACATGACCTTGCATCTGCATGTGTGTCTCAATCCTAGAGGGGGGAAAAAAAGAAGAATTTCTATGACAGTTTGTGTGTGTATGTGGTACCAGTATGAAAGTGTTGAAGCGTGGCTCTTTCTTCTGCTTGGTCTTGATCTGGTCCAGTGCCCATGACTGGCGACTACAGAACCGCGCTGTCAGTTTCTGGAACCACTCCCCCTCTGTACCACCAAACTAAAACACACACACACAAAAACAACAACTTTACAGTCAAAGATTGTGTTGTGGTAGCTAGAAGTAAACACCTAAATCTTTGTGACATTTTTACTGTTAAATTGTGTAGAATGAACTTGTTGGCACATATTGGCTTTGGTGTTTCTGAGAGTAACACGTGTACTGAGAGAAAAGAGGAATGTTCTATGATGAAATGAATTGAAAGACTATGATGACTTACTCTGTTGAGCACTGTGGTGCTGATTGATTTAACTATGAAGTTGTCATCCAAACGCAGTTTCTTAAGGTTCTCATAGAAGTTATCTGAAATTGAGAGGCAGAGACGGGTAATTGATTTTCACCACATGCTGAGCAGCTTCTCTTTCCCCAACACTGTCCCAGCAATTGAAGTAGCACTAGGCATTCATCCTGTATCTACACTATTGGCCAGAATAACAAATTTAATATCATGGTTTTTAACAACAGTGCACTCAGCCACGGGTTGTACATGCAGTTAGTGATTGCACTAATGAGTAAGGAAGGAGGCTATTTGCATAATGGTGTGCTTACTATTTGAAGGAAGGGTGCTACATTCAACTGTCTGGGTCTGGTTACAAATACTTCTTTGTAGGAGTACTTACTGTGCATTTCAATGATCTCGTCGAGGCTGGGGAAGATGGTGTTCAGCTCAGGGGCGGTCAGGAGGTCCTCTTTCTCCAGCGGTTTGGCAAAGATCACCTGAAGGACACTTAGCATTCGCACATGTGCATGCTCTGTTGTAAACAACTCTGAGGGGAACACAGTAGGAAAAGCATGAGTGACGTTGAAAAGAAATAGTCTACACTACAAACTCATCTAGCGTCTCATCAAGTGTTTGTCTCGCTCTCTTTCTTACCATTGATGACTTCCTGCCTCTTGGTCTCCTTCTTCTTCAGGCTGGACAGAGCCTCGGGAGAGGCCAGCTCCCTCCAGTTGGGTGGATCAGACTCTAACTCCAGGAGCCGTGGATCTATCTCCTCCACCTGTGGGCTAAGGGTGGTGGGGGAGTGGCCAGGCTCAGGAACTAAAACGGGCCCCTCTGGGCTAAGGAATGAATGGAGGGAAGAATGATTAGTTTAAACTAGAACTGCGACTTATGCTAAATGCGACCAGTCAGTTATCAAGTTATGTGATACTCTTTCTGGCAGCACAAGAGGAGGTTGTTGCCTGTAGAACAACGGTAGCTGTGAAGAGCTGGGACATCTTAACTCTAAATAATGTAAGTATACTACAAAGGTGTGTAGAGCATCTGACATACAAACCATCTATCAAGTCATGTTATTCTTGTAATTTAGCCATATAGCTAATAGAACCTGACATTAATAGCAGGTAGTAAATATTTGTTGCGAATAGTATTGTTTTGCAATGGGTCATGATAATTCAACAATACAAACAGGTAATGGCTCAAGTAAAAAATAAATAAAAAAAATTTTTTTGGCTTAGACTTAAAGTGATTCAAGAATAATGAATATTAAATCTGAATTTACAAAAATCATAATTTCTTACCACTGTATAAAAAGATAACCAAAGAAATGTATTTTTGAATGAAGCAGACCTGTGTCAGGTTACCAAGAATTCTGTAATGTTTTTAAAAAAAACTCCCATCTGAGTTATGACAGTACAACTGATTAAAGATTTACATTTGGAAAACAGCAAATAAGCTAAGCTTTAATAAAGGGCACTTAATGTCTAGCAAACGGTCAATATTGACTGACCTCATTCCCCTAAAGGGCCAAGTATTTGATGAGAGTGCTGTTTAAATGCTACTCACTCCCTGATGCTCACAGCATAGGTCAGCTGTTAGAAACAAACCCGTCTGACAGGCAACTGTGAGACGTGACTGTTTCAAGTTTACAGGAGAAAAGAGATGACAGATTTTTATTAAATATGCCTCCTCAATCATCTTAGGATTCTGAATCCTACAGTGATTCTGAATGAGCCAGGTGCATTTAAGCCTTCAAAGTGATTTATTATTTTTAAAGTGCTTCCTGATTATTTCAGGACTGCTGGACTGATCCTGCTTTAACTGTCAGTATTTGACATCCTGTCTGTCCCTGCTGTGCACCTCGCCAGGAAGAGAGGCATTAAGAGAGGGTTTGCCTATCTTACGGATGGAGGTGCTGGGGGGTGAGTGGGGCAGATGGTGTTGTCATGGTAGAGGGTGGCTGGAGGTCCACATCGCTACGGGAGCGAGACTGTTTGGCCCGAGAAGAGCCACGACGTCGAGATGGGTGCCGGTCCATGCGGGCACTTTCACTGCGTCCCACTTTCCTACTGAAGGGGGTGAATTTGGGAGAGGATGGGGAGGAGGAAGACAGTTAAGAGACAGAAGAAAGGGAAGTGACAGGTGGAAATGAAAGAAAGCAGCAGGAAGGGGGAAAAACAAAAATGTGTGGATTTAAGAGGAAAAGGGAAGCCAGAGGAGGGAAAAAAAAAAAAAAAGAGATGCCAAAGACAAAAACAGAAAACAGTGTAGAAGGAAAAAACAGATGTACCAGTCATATGCAGATAGGTAATTATGAAGATAAAGAAAATGAGTTAATTCAATAGAGAATTTACATAAAAAGAAAGATCACATCCACAGAAGATAGAGAAAAAGAAAATGGGTGACAAGTAAATATGCATGATATGACATGCATATGTTTAGACAAAGTACGTTTCATACACTGTATGAAACTGCCAATCTACAAAGACATGTTAAAGTAGCCAGGCATTGCTTCTACTTAGTGTACTATTTCAGTTAAGCAACTATAAACTGTCAGCAGTTCTCCAGTTTCACACAATGTGGATACACAACTAAACATAATCCAGCTGATCTCAACTATCAAGCTAATTCCTTCACAAGCAGGTTAAAAATATTTCACCACGTTTGTGTTACGTTCTTACAGAGCAGTGTAAAGCTCAACATGAGTGCGTTTATGTGAGTGGTTTGTTCTGTGTTTGTGTGATATGTGATCAACATAAGGCCTGAAGCATGTCCATGACTCTGTCAAGGCGCTGACACCCACCTTGTCTTCCGTCTGTAAAAACACGGGACACCACATTGTTACACACTCGCCTTTTACACAACTATTGTAAGCCACAGTAACAACCACAACATACAAAATGTACACCCCACCATAATATCCTAAACAAATCTTTAAACCACTGTCAGAGTAGCATGCCAAAAAACAATGCCAAAGCCCCTGGCACAACATGTAACCCCACGTACTGTGGAGACAAGCAGGACAAAGGACGAGCCCTGACCACGGCAACAGACGTAGACACCTTGGAAAGCACACAGAATAAAAAGCCATAATGAACTAAAAACACAAAACTAAATGTACTATTAATATAATAACAGTGTAAAGATTTGCTATTTTGTCTAAAACCTGGCAGCAAAACAAACTGATAATATTCAAATTTGTTTTTTATAACTTTCAAAAAAATATTAGTGTTTTGACTTAACCACACCTGTTTACTCTTATGACTTAGAAAGGGTCACAACTGCTGTCATGGCACTATTATGATTACATATGAAAAGCATGGATGAGGACACCTTTTTATTGCCAAAAAATTTTTTAAAAAAGAATTGCACATATGATTCCTATACGCAACAAAAAACTGCAATGAAGCCTTGTTGTAAACATCAAGAGATGCAAAGGATGCACACACACAAACACAAAAAACTAAACAAAAACAGAAGATACTTGAAGGAGAGCACATGTGCCATTGTGGAAAAGAAAAAGGAGAAAGGGAATGAGGGGCGGGAAGGCAGCGGGCTGGAAGTAAAAGGCTGGATTTGGGTTCACCTGATGAGGGTCCATCTCAAGACTGAAGACTCTGTTAACTAGCGAGCAATGGGCAGCATGACAAAAGCTAGCACACAGCAGGGACAGACTTGCAGGGGGAGTTTTACCACGCTCCCTCAGCCGCAGCAATTCAGACACTTTGTTCCCCACGTTATCCTGTTTGTTTGTCTCCCATAGAGCCTAATTATAATCTGATTACAATCTCTAAGCCTGTATAACACTTATACTCTCTTAGTGAGTAATTACACTGCAGTTATAACCTCACTCCCTAAACGAGACTCTTTATTACTATCTGTGTCCTTCTCACCTTTCTTTCTCCACAGGATCCTCTATGGGAATGTTATAGGGTGAGACGGGCTCAATGACCAGCCCACTTCCCATCCCAATAGGGGACACATCACCCACATCTGGTACAGTTGGAGGCTCTAAGCAATTGCTTGAGACACCTAGAAGATTTGAACATTACATTTAGTATTTATTCTATTAACTTAGGGTACATCAAATCACTCTGAAGACTGATACAAGAGCAATACAATTTTTATGTGCCCATACAGCTATACACTCCTGATCAAAATTTTAAGACCAGTTAAAAAATTGCAAGAATTTTCATTTTGCACTATTGGATCTTAAGAAGGTTCTAAGCAGAGCTTCACAATGCTAAAAGAAGAAATCGGCGCAAGAGACAAAAACTTTTGAGCAGGGAATCTTTTGAAAACTGCATTTACACTCAAACATTTTTTCAGCTGATCAAAAGTTTAAGACCATAGCCTTTAAAAGCCAAAAGCTGTGCAAATATCTGGATTTCATGTCACTTTCTGTCAAGTCTCTACACTGTCCACAAGACCTCCTGATGGCAAAAGCAAAAAAGCTCACTGACTTTGAATTGTTGAGCTGAATAAGCAAAGCCTCTCACAACGTACCATCGCTGCTGAGGTCGGAAACTTTAAGACAGTCATTTTGCATTTTTTAAATGATCCTGAGGGTTATGGAACAAAAAAGTCAAGTGGTAGACCCAGAAAAATTTCACCAGCGCTGAGCCGCAGGATCTGATTGGCTGTCCGTCAAGACAGGGGACGATCCTCTCCCCAAATTAAGGCCATTACTGGTGCTGAATGCAGCCCAATAACCATCAGACGGCATCTGCGAGGGAAGGGCTTCATAAACTAAAAACATCTTCTTCAACGCCACAGAATTGCCCATTTGGACTTTGCAAGGGTGCACCAAACATGGGACACTGAAAGGTGGAAGAAAGTTGTCTTCTCTGATGAGAAAAAAATTAACCTTGATGGTCCTGATGCCTTCCAACGTTACTGACATGACAAGGAGATCCCACCTGAGATGCTTTCTACACAGCACACTGGGGGGGGGGGCTTCAATGGAACAATGGAGCTTCAGGTTGTGCAGGGGCGTCAAACAGCAGCTGCCTATGTGGAGATGTTGCAGCGGGCACCCCACAGGACTGAGGGCCCTCGTCTGTGTGGTAATGACTGGGTTTTTCAACAGGACAATGCTGCAGTTCACAATGCCCGCCTGACAAAGGACTTCTTCCAGGAGAATAACATAACTCTTTTGGACCATCCTGCATGTTCCCCTGATCTAAATCCGATTGAGAACATTTGGGGATGGATGGCAAGGGAAGTTTACAAAAATGGACATCAGTTCCAGACAGTGGATGCGCTTCGTGAAGCCATCTTCAACACTTGGAGCAACGTTCCCACTAGCCTCCTGGAAACACCGGCATCAAGCATGCCTAAATGACTGTTTGAAGTGATCAACAAGAATGGTGGAGCTACTCATTACTGAGTCCTTTTTTTTGACACATTTAGAGTTCTGTTTTTTTTTTGGGGGGGGGGGTTGAACTATGGTCTTAAACTTTTGATAAACTGAAAAAAATCATGTTTGAGTGTAAATGCAGTTTTCAATAAATTCCCTGCTCAAAGTTTTTCTTTTTTAATACATTTGCAAAAAATTCTACATTTCTGTTTTTTTTCTGTCAAGATGGGGTGCTGAGTGTACATTAATGAGAAATAAAATGAACTTTTTTGATTTTAGCAAATGGCTGCAATGAAACAAAGAGTGAAAAATTTAAAGGGGTCTGAATACTTTCCGTACCCACTGCATTTATCTTGTCTTATGTCATTTGTATTTTTTGGAAATATTACACAATAACAAGTTAAACATGGTAAACAGTACATTAGTATTTAGCTCAAAGAACATTCTTTTTTCATTTTAGGACATATTTTTAAACTAAAAACAATCTCTGTCCAGATAAATGTTTCAGTGCCATTTCAAACAATCTCCTGGAAAAGCATGTCATGACACTTCACTGGGCATATCTCATAGGCATGTAGGTGGTAGTAGCAGTGCAATTAAATACTAAATTTAAGTACACAATAGCTGCTATCTTAGACAATGAGGTCAGCAATGAAAAAGAAAATTCTGCCTGTCCAGTCTAAAATGTAGTCCTGGAGTTTTATCCAGACCTACCAAGCCTTTGTGTTAAGGGTCTTAAATTCGGGAGTAGCATGGACACCAAGTGTAAAGGCCACAAATGTTATGGTAAAAAGTCAAAATCTATTAGTGTGGGCATTAATTAGCACAGCCTCCCAGTAGCTTGTCTTTTTCATCAATATCAAAATGTTTACCGTCACTGTGTGACTCTGGGGTGTTGGTGATGGTGGGGTTCAGGTCAATGGGCTCTACCACAGGTGGCACCGAAGGGGTACCACTGGGCTTTCTGCTGGCAGGGGTAGGAACTCCAGAGTCATTCAAGTTGGGTTTAGTGCCTGTCCCCTCTACGATCCAGAAGTCCTTTATCCTTTTCTATTAAAGAGGAGGAAGATTATGACAACAAAGTTGAACTATAAACATTAAAAATACAGACAAAACATGGCCAAAAAGCACCTCAGTCAGTTTAAAAAAAGGTTTTGTAAGTTAGACAGACAAGATGAGTATGGCGTAATCAGGGCTTCTGCAGTTAATTAAAGGGTTAGTTTGGCACAAAGGAACATCAACAGTGTTTTAATTTAGATGAATGCAAGTCTCTGCAAGACACAAGTGGGCAATCCTCAACTACTAGATTTGGCTGGGTATGGGTTAGGGCAACACAAGTAATTTCAGCCAACCAGGGCCATATACTATGAAGCAAGTACAGCATACCCAGGATATCCTTGTGTTATCTGGATTCATTTACCCTAACACTGACGATCAGGATAAACATACACATGAAGCCGATTATCAATTCAATAAGTTAACCCAGGGTTTCCCCTACGCATTCACATGAAAGGGGTGGTTTTGGCAGAATCTAACCAATCTAAAAGGGGATGTTCACAGGTCATATGACTTTTCTTTCAAAGAAAATGAGCCCTATGCCACCTACACAAGAGACACTATCAAATGGTGATTAAAAATCTACAAAGAACATTAAAATATAACAGTAAAATGCAAGTACAACAGATGAATGCTGCAGAAAATCATTAATCTGGTGATTTAGCATGCAAGGCGGTAAAATAAACATTTTAATTCCAGTTAATAATGTTATTGCTGGGTGCGTTCTCAGTGCTGCTGCTCATTTCTAAGGTGACAGATGCACATTAGAGCTTTGATACTTTAAACTGGATACATTTAAACATTTACTGTTCCCCAGCATAATAAAGGAGACGTGGAAATCGGAAATCAAACGGAACTTAATGTGACAGACTGAGCAGGTATTCTTGGTGTGTGACTCAGCAGCAGATTAGAATCAAGTATTACCAAATTAATACACACACATTTCCAATGCAACACAGTTTGTGCTTCATTCAGTGATTTTAGTCAGTTAAATGCAAATATAAAATGTATTCTCCCAGCAGAGAATCTATAGTGTGCTTAAAACATGCTGTAAATAAAAGACTCAATAAATGTAAATAAACTGACACTCTGAACATAACCTCCTCCTGACAGTTTCACTTGTTATTCTCTCAGCTGCAGTCAGAGAAAATATTAAAACTTAATTCAAACCTAGGCTTAGTCTATGAACAAATCTGACATGAGCTCTGCAAGTACAGTGTAGGTGTCCTGTTTTAGGATCATATGCAAAATTGTTGCCAACAGGAAAAATAAATTAAAAATCAAGGAATAAAGTTCCTTCTAAGAATCTATGATTCTGATGCTCGTCAGGAAAACAAAGACTTTAGATGCTACTGATTTCATCCCTGTTGGCATCTAATCTGGACCCTAACCTGCTCAGGTGCAGGTTAGGTTCATAGCATAAATTACAATACCAATTTACCCTGATAAAAAGTGAGCCACCTACGTAGTACAGAAAACCCAGGGTTAACCCCGAAGTTACCCGTATAAGCCAAAATCCTGCTTTGTAGTATAGGCCCCGGGACTAACAGTTGAGGAACATCCATTTAGAACAGGACTACTCACACTTTGTTCACCAAAGACTCCTTATTTGACGAATAGGCAACTTCTGAAGTTTTTGGTGTTTGAAAAATTTGTTCTAGTGTACAGTTGGCAAAACAACCACCCCAATACACAAAATAAATTAAACAATGCTCCGCCCACTTCCTCTCCTGGATTGATTCAGGACATGCAGACATGCTTGTGGATTAATTAGTACCAGTCTCATTCTACAAGTTAAAAAGGAGAGGGGAGGACTCTGAACAGTGAGTACCTTCAACCTCCACTTTAGGTTTGCCTTCAGCTGTAACTGGAAAGAAGGGCAGGATGAAATATTTTCATATTCACACTATTCATCAACATAGCTAAGTAAATCTGAAGTGTCAATATAATACATATTCTAACATATAAATTATAATACAGGAAAAAGAAAAACTGGTACATACCAGTTCCAATCCAGTTTGGGAAAACTGTAAAGCCTTTTTGGGCTTTAGGCTTTGGGAGTTCATCTTTTTTGGACTGCAGCATTAGCAGAAATAGCAAATAAGAAATAAGGTGAAATTAAAGTCAGATTGAAAGGCTGCAAAAATACAAATGCTACAACACAAAGTTTTAAAAAAAGAAAGTGCAGGACAATTATTGACATGTTTGATTGTTGATATATTTATTTGGGTTCTACACAGATGTTGGTAGTTTACCTTTGCCAGCTGTCTCCTGAAGAAACCTCCTTTGGACTTCTTACTGTCAGCAGCCCTGTTTTTAACCCCAAGATGTTTCATGTACAAGGCCACTACATAAAAGATGGATTGGCTAGTGGAAAAGTGGGAGACTTGTGTTAATAATATATAATACTGACTTTGACTGATAATTATTTGTTAATACTCTTTGTTTTGCAAGCCCCCCCCCGGCCGTTTTTTTTTTTCTTTTTAATAAATGAACTTGCTTAAATACTGGGCAAAAACCTTTTTGTTCTCAATAGATGCATACATCTTCTCATTAAAGGCTGCAAAAGGTATTTAAAAATGCTACACCAGTGTGTTTGCACGGTCTACAAGCAGTAATGTTGAGAGACTTGCAAAAAATTGATAAACTGCATAAAAGATTTGAAGGAAAGAGGGAGTAGGAGAGCTGCAGATGTCCAGAGGAGGAGCACAAAAGGAGGAGCTCAAAAGAGTGGGTAAAAGAAAAAAAAATATCACACATGAAGACTGAGTTGAGGAGAAATGAGAAGAGTTAAGAAAGGGAGGAGACTCTGGGGATGTGCATAGAACAAAAGTGGATAGCATTACAAGACACTGCACAGTTTCTCAGAGCATGCTGCTTGAATACAAGAAAGAATTTCAATTGAAGAGGACTAGGAGTTATAGGAGAATAGCTTGCAGACACTAGGACAAGCATGACCGGGTCATACTTGTCAAATAAGAGAATATAGGCACTATAAGCACTAATATGAACATTTAGACATAGAATTTGCAAGTAAGCCAAAAAGTGACAATACTGGAAAAAATAAACATTTCCGAATCAGGACACTTTATCTAAAGCAAATCTACTGCAAAACACATTTTCATGCATTTTGGTACACTGAAGCAGTATGCAAAAATCTTTTGGCTTGACCACACCCAGGCTTGCCGAGGTCAAACGTGCTACCTGTGCACAAGCACCCAAATTAAAGGAACAAAAAACAAACAAACAAAACATTACAGCTGCATTAATACGATGGTAACTCACCATTTTTCGTCATCTGAGGCAACTGTTGATCTGAAAGAAAAGGAGCAAGCGTCAGTGATGTCACTATTGTTGACAAAGACAAAGAGAGAAAAAAAGTGTTACTCCTGATGCAGCATCCAACTCACCTCTTCCTTTTAAGTAACATTTTTTCTCTCTCTTGCTCGACTAATTATGAACTCTGTTTTGGGCCTGTGGAACCTGAAGTGACTAAGCTTTTCTGGATACAACTCAAAGGTAATTATTGTGCTGTTGTGCTCAGACCTGAAGCTATTGATCATATTCTAAAATTCTCCAAAAAAGAAAGGAAAAAAACAACAACAAAAAAAAAGATCAAAAGAGCAAAAGATGCATCAAAAGTTGCTCTTCTGCTTGCTCTAAAATTTTAAAACTCAACTTGCACACTTGGCGATCTGCGAAAAAGAACCCAAAAAACAAACTGTCGTCCGTGTTAAAAACTCTATGCCCTGGTTTGTCTCTTCAGTCAGCTGTCTGCAAAGCAGAGTCAGAAGTGATCCAGCACAGCGGAAATGTCTATTTAACCATGTTTTTGTCTGATGCAACATGCAGGCAAGACTGTGGAAATTGGATATTCATGTTTTGAAATGAACATAAAGGATGGGAGGGGTTTCCCCGGGATTTCCTTGCATAATCCAATCAAATCGACTGGTTGGCTTGTTCACTTCGCAGGAGAGACCAATAAGAAACAGATGGGGTGAGGTCACTGTGTTGTGGTCGAGAATGGAGGGGTGACTGGGTGCAGGAGAGTTGGAGAGGAACAGAGAGATGATTGTGAGGAGGACTGAATGGAGTGAGGCTGAATGAATCGTTTGTGCACTGGAGATAGACATCCAACTATGTGATAGTAATTGAGTGAGTCAAAACTGAATTATCATGTCTTTGATACAGACTCCTTTGCAGGCTTTATGTGTCTTCTCCACTCACGTTGTGGTTATATTCACAGGGTGAGTGCTGCTTGTTCACAGTGCACCTCTTTTCATTTCTGCTGTTCTTTTTTTTCTCTCTCTTTGACAAGATGAAGTTAGACAGTCTTCTGCCCCTTTCGCTGGCCTCCTCTCCCTCTCTGTCTGACTCATTTCTTGTAGAGGATAACACATTGTAGTTTGCCACGGGGTCAAAGATAGATTAACTTTCCCCTAGATCTCTTACTTTCTTTCTTTAACCGTGTTCAGGGCATGAGCTATCCAGCATCGATAACCCTCTGGCCCTTTCTTTCCCTTCGTCTCTTCTGCTGTCTTACCCCTGCACCACCCACTACCACCACTAGCCCTCCTTCAGCTGGCAAAATGCCAATGGAGAGCTTTCCTGCCAGCGTGGCACTACTGACTCCATTTTTCTTCTCTGCTTCCTCATTTCCTTCTTCCTCTGTTTTGTTCCATTTCAATCACAGGTTTCATCAGTTTGATTTTGCTCATTTCCTGCTGTGTTTCGAAATGGATTTGTGCATAGCTAATGCTGATGCTTTCCTTTACAGTTTTAAAGAAAGTTTAGAAGTAGGATAAGAGAAGACGAATCCAAAAACATCTGCATAATCCAACAAGTCAGTCTTTTTCAAGTGCACAGCAGCAAGTAACAGATGGGAAATAGCTTCCAAGAATTATTGTAAGTAATGTAAATCAGTTACCCATTCTTAGTGCTCATTAGCATTTTAAGCATATACGGCTGCATGTCTATGGAGAAAATGACTTGAATTTCACATTGTGGACACTGGATGCATGAAATAACTGTTGAAAAGTGGAGAGTAAAACTCACTGTGTCTCAGACATCTTCTCTAGCAGGTTCTCAGCTACAGACTTCTCCTTCATCTCCAGTGGAACACGGTCGGTGGGATAGTGGTTCTCCACGTCAAGCAGCTCAGCCTCATTGGGAGTCATACCCATCATCCTCTTTTGCCTATGCAAGACAAAGCAAAAGAGGGGAGTCAAGCTTAGCTAAAAACACTTTCAACACTAAAAGTATATCATTATGAAGATAGAAGAGCATCGTGCAAAAGTCCCCCCCCATTGATTAAAAATTTATACCCAAGGACCCAGAATTTCTTGTAATTTTTAAAGTGTTCTAGAACAATAATTCTCCAGGCTTTCTGGAGGGGTTTCATAGTTTGTTCACTGACGCCTCATTGGAAATATGACTGACAGGCTGTCAAGAAGCCATTATTAAGGAAGGGAAACTGGGAGAAGAGGCTGAGGTGTGCCAAATTACTCAAGAACTGGATTGAAAATCAGTGGCAACAGGTCTTATGGAGTAATGAATCAGAATTTAAAATTTCTGCTTCAAAATTAGGAGAGAGGTACAACCATGTCTACAGCCATCTGTAAAACACGGTGGAGGCTCTGTCATGGTTTGGTGCTTCATTTCAGCCAATGGTGTTGATGATCTTGTCAAAATTGATGACATCATGAATGCAGAAAAGTACCGTCAGATATTGATCCAGACTGTGTTGAAGAATAATGTTGGCCACACCAAATATTGACATTCATCCCAAATATTGAATATCAACCTTTTAAATTACAGAAACACCGGAATACTCATGATATTCTCCGTGATCTCTAATTTTGATTATCCTTTGACTTTTTACTCTCAAACGTCAGAGCAAGTGCTAAAGAATGTGGAGACACCAAGACAATCTTTTGTTTTTACACAGACAGATTTTATATCAAAGTCTTTCCACACAAATGTATGTAGCTTTAATAGTGAGGGAGCCACATAGCTCTTGAGTATTAGTCACTGTTCCAATTTTGAATGCAGGGTGGTTAGACTTTATAAATTACATTACCTACAGTCAAGATACATAATGTAAAGTTCACAGGAAAATAATGGCATAATGTCAAATATTGACATTCAGTAAAAAGCCTCCTCTGAGAAAAGTTACTAAATGAATACATGTTTCAGATCTGAAGGTGAAATCTAATGAATTGCTTTGCAAAACTATTTGAAGTTATTCAAGTAATGCCAAGTTATAGTTAATGGGTTAACCCATGAGAACTGGGTTGATCATTTAAAGTGGCTAAGTGTCCAGATAGGGGTTATTACATCTTTTTACCCTAATTTCCCTTGAATAACATCAAAAAAGAATAGTGATTCGAACAAACTCCTTCAGCATGCTCGTGAAGACAATGTTTGAATGTTTATGAAAGATCTAAAACAATTATAAGGATCATCAAAAGAAAGCTTCATTTTCCTGCTTATTGTAGATTTATAAACTATGTGCCATTCAGTAAAGTAAAGTAGAGCTCTAACCTGAAATCCTCCAACTGTCTGGCCACTTCAGAAACCTGCAGGTTCTGAACGTCCTGAGCATAACGCTTTTGGACGTCATCTGGGAGCAGATCTGGACGGGTCCGATCTTGTGGTGAAGAAAGAAAAGCAAAAGAAAAGAGTGAGATGTTTAAAACTAGAGGGAAATGGTAATGACTTTCTATATAAACACCACTGGCAAATAACTTACCCAACTCATAGGTTACATGAGATGGTACTAACACTCTCAGAACCTGCAATGTAAAGCAAATGATTTTTAAAAAAATGTACAGAGAGAAATGAAAACATTAGATTATACAGACCAGATTCAGAACTAAAATGTGCTGACAGTATGGATTGTCAGTTTGTGTTGAGTGGACCCAAGTAAAACTGTGTGGTGCAGTGGCTATATATCACCACAGGGTGGCATTTTAACATAGGAAATACAAAAGTAAGAGAAAAAAAAGGATACTCCAAAGGGGGACGCACAGCTCTGTCATTGACCACATGGCCCAACTATATGTCAATAGGTTAACAGAGATGGGGGTGAAAAAGGAGGGACCAAGAGAAGATGATTCCTTCTAAAGGGCTTTCCCACGATCCTGACAGGAAGCTGTGGGACTGTACAGACTGACAGGGAGTTTAGTTCAGCTGATAGACATGAACTGTGCATGAATGTTGAGGAGCAAATAGAACAGAAAAGTAATGCGGGCCAGGTGTGCAGGACAGATACTGCACAGACAGAGCAAACAGTGCTGAAAGACAGCAAACAAACAGTGCACACACAGGGTAGTACTCCTCTCTCTTGAGTCCATCTTATAGACTACAGCTGAACAGTTCAATAAATTCCTATTTATAGAAAACTAGCATAATATGACATCAATATTACAAAGGCTGCTTTGTCTTTGTTTTGTTTTTTTAAGTTCAAATCTAAGAATCGTGGAAATATCGCTGATCTAAAATACAAAGAAAATGAGGCAACCCTATACAACCTTAAAGTGTGTTATTGTGGGGATATTTCAAATCATGCAAAAACAAGTTTGCAACTTTGATCCTCCAAGCCATTCAGCAACTGGATCATCTGCTTAGGGATCACAATGAGATAATGACTCTAAAGAGTACTGTGCAGCTCGTCACAGCTCTACAAAACAACAAGAAAAAAAAAAGACAGACATTTTTTAAAAAAGAGCTAAAAGAACCTGAGAAAAAGAAATTTTCATGAAAGGAAGGAGGTTACCACATAAAAGTACAATTATAATACCATGTACAGCAATCCCAAACTCTCGCTATATAAGAACAAGCTTAAAGAGAATAAAATACTATGCATCACATCATCAATGTGACTTCATTCTGGGTCAGTTAGTGACAATCCGGTGGGGGTTTTTTGTTTGTTTGTTTTTTAAATTTACTTAAAAACTGTTGTGTAGTGTGCTACTTACTGCACCCTTGTCCAAAAAGTTGTTGTAGAAATCCACAAACTGCTTTTTGGTCTCTTTGGCATTGAGGTTTTTGAAGACTTCAGCATGGAGGTAACAGAGCTGACGGAGTGGAGAAAGATGATATCATTTAGGGTTGATGAGCTCCCAAAAGCTTATAAAATAGCTGCTTGTGCCATTACATGACCACAACTGCTTATTTGATGTCACCACTAAAGATCACAAAACACCTTGTATGACATAAAGACAAGACATGCCAAATGTAAAAACCTAATTTCACTTTTACCCACTGTACTTAAATGACAAGCATAAAATAACTGAAATCAATTTAATACTTGACTCCTAATGACACTATCACATAAAGTTGTCACTGTCCCTCCAGAAATAATCATGCACATACCCCAACCTAAATATTTCATAAAAATACTGTAATATTTTTCTAGTAGACGCAATCAAAACCCAAAAAAAGATTGATCAAGCAACTGCTGATGCAAACCACAGATGCAATCTAAAAAACAAAACAAAACAAAAAACCTGCAGAATTACAATGTTTTGTAAACACGCTGCATTACTCATGTCGTGACATATATGAGGGTAAAGTGGGAGGTGATGGAGAGAGGACATCATGGCTGTGAAAGGTTTAACAGTACCTGGGTGGGTCACGTTCTGTGCATGCCGAATAAAGGGAAAAGGACAGGCATGCTTTTTATCAGCACTGACACACACACACTCAAACACACCTTTTTCACTATGCCTGTGGGGTGTTACTCATCGGCGTTATGCATTCCTTCGCCCCAATCTTATCCATTACAACTGAATGCCTAACAACAGCTGATGTACAGTGGACATTAAAGAGTCCTTTTCATGTGTTTCACACAAGCCAGACAACAAATGATGATCATCAAAATTTGGATTTCCTGATTAGATCATATCTAAACAAGTGATATACCAACTACATTTAGAGTGACTCATCATTTCCTTTTACCATCACTTATTTAACTTTGTAAAATGTGTGTTAACAGACAGCTGTTTTGAGGAAACTGGGGTTATTTCCATGTCCTACAGCTTGATGGCTGTAGTGCAGCCTGCATAATGTGAATTGTAGTTCTCACCAGGGGAGCCGGGTCAAACTGCAGGATGACATGTTGCATGAAAACCAGCAGGTGGGTCGGCCGATCCTTCAAATTCTCTATGTTGTTGAAAATTGTGCACTGGTCATCCACCACCTGCGATGGACAAAAAAACAAATAAGTGTTAAAGGAGACAGAGTAACTTAATTGAGAGATGTTGATCAAGTTAGATTCAGCTATCATGTGCCACTGTTTTCTCCACTCACATCATTCAGATCGTTTTCAAAATCCTCATCCTCAGCCCCGATGATGCTCATGGCTGGGTTAGAGCACTGAGATCCAGACAAACCCTGCTATGGAGACAGAGGCAGCGAAGGGAAGAAAACAAGACAATTAGCAAATGTTATGTGTTATACTTTGAAGTGGCAGGCTATCTCTTTGACGTCCTGGGCTCCCACTGAGCAGAGCCAGACATAAAGGCAGATCACAGTTTATACACAGTGAACTTTCCCAGTGTACTACAACTTCAAGCAGAAAGAAGGGAAAATGTCCCAGCTTCCAAAAAAAAAAGTGTTAGTGTAGTGCCCCTGCAGTACAACTCAAGAAAATGCCGTATTTGGGATGAGATCGGGGTAGTGTAGTGGTTAGCACTGTTGCTTTGCAAGAAGTTCTGGGTTTAAACTTCCTGTCAGCTGGAGCCTTTTGGTGGAGTTTGTGTTTTTTAAAAAAAAAGTGCACGTTACACTAACTGGTGATTCCCAGAAAGTCGATTCCTTTTATCTGAAGGCACCGTGGGAGAATGTTTCATCACTGACTTCTTCAGTCTCAGCTCACTGCAGGTTTCCCCAACCTCTTGCATAACAATCAAAACAAAATGATGAACAGCATCAACTTTCTGGTTTTTCCTCACCTGGACTATTGGACTATGTATCAAGATGTTAACTGGTGGTTCTAAACTGAGGTAGGCATGAACTTGACAGCAAAAAGTTCTCTTTAGGGTCTGGCACAAAGCGGTCAAGAAAAATCGATTTAGCCCGAGATCCTCCAGGTAAAAGTTTGATAGACAGCTATGAAGTGCTGAACACATACAGTCGTATCATCATTTCAGGGTGACTCTTACAATAAGTGTTTGCTTAGATGTGAAGAGCAGCTACCTCCACCTACCTCCATCCATCCTGTGTTACACAGTTAGCCCATAAAGAGTGGATGGCGCTACGTTAATGTAGAAAACTTTGTTTGACAGTAATGCCAGCACATGGAAAACATTAACTTTTTTTCTTTCCAGTCTAGAAAAGACATTGCCAGTTCATCATCATCATTATCATTTATTCCTTCACTTTAAAAGCTGTCTCCAGTAATGAAAACTATTTTGTTTACTTGTTTGCCGCTGTTTTTATTGTTTCCAAGCTGGAAGTTGTTGCTGATGTTGATGAGAATCACCTTCCAGTGGCTTCCACTGTTAGCTGTCTGATTCATTCAAATATCTGTCATTCCACATCTGCTTTCCCATCAGCATTTCATCATCTTCTTCTGTTGGGCTCAGGACAGACCTGACTCTCTTCCATCTTGCGGCACAAATTTTACACAAAAGTCCATCCCACACTCTGCAAATTCATTAATTCTGATCCAGTTTCAAAAACTGAATGCAGAGGTGTTTTAGATATAACATCACAGCTGTTGATCTTCACATTCTGTTCTGATGATAGGTTTAGGAAGTATTCCTGAGACAATGCATTGATTTAAACTGCTGTCTGTAATGGCTGAGGAACGATCACAGCCATTAAATGTTGGTTTTCAACCTTGTTCCTTTTTTTTTTTTTTTAAAGATATTTCCTTGGATTCTCCTTGAGGAATAAGATGCAGTGGAAAATATCGCTTTCAATGAGTTTTCTATGAAGTGTTTCCAGAGTTTGTTTCTGGGATTATTTTTCAGACTTTTGTTGGGTTCAGTAAAAATACTCAGCAGAAAGCTCTTTCTAGATGCAATGATATAAGCTCTTCAGGTCTAAAAATGCAACTAAATTTATTTGAAATTAAAGGTTTATTCCAATCCTTGCCTTTGAAAACGATGACGGGGGAAAAAAATACATCAGAACAAGTGACCAATTTACCCCCACCCTTTTGCAGCCAAAACCATTTCCTCTTCTCCAAAAACACACAAACAACACATAGCCCTTGTATTCAATCCTCTGAAGGTTGCAGACCCAGAGCCGCCACCAGTGAACACCCAAAGACACACACACACACACACACACACACACAAATACCCCCACACACATGCACACACAGGGTCACACAAACATATCAAAAATCTGCAGTGTGTACACTGTTAGTTGAGAACACAAGACAGAGACTGGGTCATCTTAAAAAAAGGGGGGGGGCAATCTTTAAACATTTTAGACACCACGTTAATTCAATTCAATTCAATTTTATTTATATAGCACCAAATTACAACAATTAGTCGCCTCGAGGCGCTTTATATCGTAAGGTAAAGATCCTACAATTATTACAGAGAAAACCCAAGAGTCAAAATGATTTGGTGACAGTGGGAAAGAAAAACTCCCTTTTAACAGGAAGAAACCTCCAGCAGAACCAGGCTGAGGGAGGGGCGGTCATCTGCCGCAACTGGTTGGGGCTGAGGGGAGAGAGAGACAGGACAAAAGAGATGAATGTAAGCACTCATTCAGATTAATTGTTTTCTCTTACTATGAAATGCTAGTTTTCATTGTGTTTAAATAGCATAGTACCTGGTGGTCATGATTGAGTATGAGGTGGGTAAATGATGATAGAGTGCTTCATATTCTATAATTCTACTGACTAGCAGTGATAAAGTCAAATTTTGATTAGCATAATGCACTTTACAGCAAGTTTCTTATTATAATCTATATAAAATGGAACTATAAAAAGGTGTCAGCTGTTCAGTTTTGTGTTGACATTTATACTGCAGTAATTGTAGCTTTATTATTTTTTGATCATATGAGGCCAGTGTGGACAGCAGGACAGTGTTATAGCAATATTAAATTTACAGGATTATTGCATCAATGTAGTTACGTAACTTGTTATCCGTAAGATATTTGATAAACTTGTTATGTTCGTTTCTTCTAAAAAATAAAATGATTCAAGATGTTCATAGTTTTTTTTTCATACTTTAAGCACATCTTTGTACTGTTTTAAGCTTACTCGTATGCCTAATAAGATAAGACAATATGTGCATGCTGTCTGTTAAGCGGGAACAGATAACTCACTTAGTGGTTAAAGTTAAAACAGAAATGTGACTGTGTAGATGACCATTATTTGATTTATGGCCCGATTTCAGTGTGTGTGTGTCCAATGGCAGTTGAGGGGGGTGACAAATCCTTTAAGGTCAAGGTGAGCTCTGGTAAAGGGACAGAGTGAAACAGCGGGTAGGACTGCAGACAGAGACAGTGAAAATGGGAGACAGGCAGAAAGTGAGAGAATGTGTTCATTCATGGGCTGTGGGTTGAGAAAGGCCAGTGCTGGAGCAACATGCGTAGGAGGGGTTAGCTAAACAGAGAGGCACAGGCCTTTCAGGGCCATGAACGCACATCTGCATGGACATACACAAACCTAACACAAAGGGAAACAACACCTCTTTTTCACACTCAAAGATCAAACCACCAACACCTTACCAAAGTTGGATCACCAAAGACACCTTATCAAACCAAAGTTATGGCACCACGATGACAAAAAAATGACGAATACTGCAAAACCAGATCCAGCCATTTCCTGGTGGAAGGATAAAATGCTGTGAACACTTAATTGCACACCCTCAAGTTTGGCGATAGGCTAGTAAGAGGTTCTAAAGTTGTTGTTTTTTTTAAACTAAAGTGCAAAGTGCAAAAACAAACATTAATTTAGAGGAAAACTGTCCACTTTCTTTTCAAAATTCAAGTAGGCTAGATTGTTAATATAGAAGCTTTTTTCTATATTTTTGTGCTTAAAGTGCACAAACATTCATACAGTGCTTTTAATACTATACTAGTCTATAGCACACTCACAATGCTACTTTGTCTGCAGCTGCTGTGTTACTTTCAGCCTGTATTATATGTTTGATGTATGAATTTTCTGATATCATAGATTTATATTCCTTTGTAAATCAATCTGCTGCCATCACCATGTTCATCTAAACACCCTCATAGGTAGACTGTGAAACCCTGAACTAATTTACAGAGTGGGTGACCACCTTCAAGTGAATGCTTAGCCTGGCTCTCGATGTTGGGGTAAGTGAAGCCAGATCAGTAAAAGAAATCCTGGATATGTTGATCTTGCTTCACAGTAGAGAGCCCCGGATCCACTTCTCTCCTGTTTATGCACCTCGGCATAAACAAACCAAGATGGTGACAACCACAATGTCAAACTTCAGGCATCAAAGCAAGAGCCCACAAGCAAACAAGATTTATAAGTGTGTATGTGTTGATTTATACACACACAACTTTTAAAATGCCTTTCATAATATTATGGGGTATGTTCAATAATACAGCAGTTTTAACACTGAGAGTTTTTCTTCACAGTTAAGATGCAAAAGTGGATCAGACTTTTAAAACCTTGAGGAAACAGCTGACGCAAGTGACAGTTCTCAACATTTCAAATGCTGAAATGCTGAATCTGATCCTTTGTTATTGTTTTGTCTTGGTTGATTTCAGAAGAGCTGCAATACGTGTCCAGATTTTGGAAGATAAATCGGAGTAGGCAGGGGGAAGCTAATTGCTTTAACTCAGGGGGAAGTAGGCAAGGTCAGGACTACAGAGGGACTATGGAGTCTCCTCTGACCAGAAGGAGCCAAGTGGTGCATTCCAGCATATGGCACAATTCAGGCAACAGATGGATATAGTCTGAGTTTTCAGGAGTAACCAGACACTCTTCCTCTCACATCCATTACATGATAGCTGGCATAAGCTCTGCGCTGCAAGCGTCTTTCCTGTCTGATACAGGCATGGCTGAGAGGGGAAGATGGAAAAAGAGAGGAAGAAAAAAAAAACAGGCTATGAGTATATGAACAGAGCGTCCCAGAAGCACAGAGATCAGGTCTGGTGCTCCTGAGCTGGCCGCTCCCCCCCCCTCCCTTCCATCACATTCCAGTACTAACTAAGTGTCAGGTGGCATCAATCTAATGATAGCCATCAAGCGTACATGCCTTTGTGTGTGTGTGTGTGTGTGTGTGTGTTGAGATCTAGCACGTATATGGGAGGGAGGCCATTCCCATGTTATTGTAGGGAACTGTTGGTATACTTGTGTCTATGTGTGTTTTCTGACAGCTGGTCTTTACAAAGCATTCCTCGTCATCTATGCAGAAGTCTAACACTTTAAGGAAAAAGGCAGAAAAAGCAGCTCCGCCTTGCACAGTTTAGCATTTCATATTTCCACCAGGTCACCAAGGTTATGCTGCAGCCTGATAAAACGTACTTCAGCTCTTATGCAAACCCCACATCCATTGTGAAACCGCTACAACAAGTAGCTTTGTAGTGCAACCCCTCTGACTAAGAAAAGATGAGGAGTCAAACTGTGACCACACACCAAAATTGGCATCTTCAGCGGCCATACCACAACCAGAGGGGCCTGCACCTGCAATTCTGCAGTGACTATCAGAGCAATGTGTTAAAAGATGCAGTGCAATACCACAATCAGCACTATGTGTAAAAGGAGAAATGAGATGGTAAAATTTTTAAAACCAAGAACTCAAAGTTCATTATGAACAGGGGAAAAAATATTCAGCTCATCGGTGCACAGAAACAATCTCCACCGCATTATTAGAATATTAATATAACATTTTATAGACATTTATTCACAGAGTTGAAGATGACACCAGTGTGGGAAAAAGTGTCAGCAACAAGGCATGTGCTATAAACCAGTGAAAGTACACCTTCAGCAACACGTCTGCACACAAAGATCCAAAGTGCAACCCCAGATGATGGGACAAACTTTGAGATATTTTGCTCTTGACACATTATAATACAATTTAATCAATTGCATAGAGAGATCAGATATGTTTTAAATCCATGCTTTGAATAATAATCTGTGTCTGACATGCATTCATTTTTTGCACACATACAAAAATCAATTACTTAAATTCCTAAATTCCAAACTACTTCCATTTTCTCTTGCTCCCTGGAAAATCCTTAACCTTTGAATATGCTTTTTGTCTACCTTCAGTAATTGTGCGCTGACCTTGTCGAAGTTCAGACTGCGTATTAAACCAAAAAGCGTGATAGTTACGATATTACAGTTGTGATAGTTACGATATCACAAAATCTTGCTTGTACATCTACATCTTAAGGTCAGCTTTGATGTGAACACTGTACTTTTCTCTCCTCAGCATATGAAAACGAAAACAGCTTACTGGAGTCAAACTTTAGCCGTGCTTCCTCTAATACAATGAAGTTCAATCTTAATGTAACAGTAAACAAAGCATACTTCTGTGCTGAGGGGAACTTTAAGACCCCTGACACATTTCATATATGCAACAAAGCATGGTACTATCCAGTACCATCAGTGATACCAAAGAGGAGAAACAAATTTTAAGTTTTCAGCCACATAGGCTAAAATCTCTGGGGGGTGTTTAGCTGAAAAGGACATGGTGTGAAATTTGTATTACTGCCTATGTCAGACAGGCAGTAATAATAAAACTAAAAAAAAAAAGAAAGAAAAAGATTTCATCTACAGTTTATGGAGGGCTCTTTTCATTATGCTAACTTGCCCTTTCTTGTGTCCTCTCTTGTCACCTGACACAAAAATAATCCCCTTTTTCAATAATGGAGGATCTCCTAATCCCTTAAAGGTACCTCAAGGACAGAGAAGACTTCTGCAGATTAGAGTGAGGAAACAAACTTGTGGAAGTCTTTTATCAGGTAGCGTAACCCGTAAATGCTGCTGTAGGTAGCACAAGACATTGCTTAAAACTGATATGACTGAACCAAAGATTTCTCTGTTGGTAGCAGAGTTACCCATATACATCTCTCACATCTTTACAGGGAGGAGCTAAGAAGTGAGGAAGAGATGCAAGTGAGGAAAGTAAGGAAAGCATAATAAGTATAATAAATAAATAAATAAATGCAGGGTTCTAGCCAGCAGTTGATCCTGCAGGAACAGAGATTCTATATTGAAAACACTAAAATTAGATATTCACTTATTTACAATTACTAAATGCACCTACCACAGAATCCATTGTATAAGCATAGGTCACTGCTCCCTTCTTATACTTGGTCACAATAGGCTTTGTCCTCTATATGCTATGAGGGCAGCATCCAAAAATATCCCAGCAGCTAATAGCTACTGCCTGATGTGTTTGTACTATGGTTTATCTGACTCACTTATCAGGCCACAACCTCATTAGCAGTGAGTGGGGGATTCCTAGTAGTCCTACAGCTCCTCCACTCTTCCAGCAGCTGCTCCCTGAGGTCCCTGAGAAAAGACTAGGAAAAAAGAACTGGGGAAGGTGGAAAATGGAGGGGGATACAGACAGGAAGTGGGTGTAATTTCCTCAGGAAGCTATCAGAACCATTTCCCGTATGACCTATCAGATGAGATGAAAAAAAGAGAGCGAGAGAGAAAGGAGATGAGAAAATGAGTGAGACATTTTGAGGGAAAATAAAGTTGGTGCCCACAAGTGTTTCCGCAAGAAACGTGATAGACAAAACTGAAGCAAAGAAACCTCCTGTGCCACTCATCTCTAAGTTCACATGGGAACCAGAAAAGGAAGTTAACGCAGAGCATAAACGAAACCCTGCGCCAAACAAACGAGGAACAGAGCTCAAACGATGCGTGTGTGAACAGGGGCGAAAGGCCTAAAACTATAGGGTGTTGATCTTTAAGATGATTTGCAGTCAATACATTTGATCACAAAATAATCTTTTGCAATATTATATATATTTTAAATAAACGCTAAATGAGCTAAATGAAATGCATAGACATAAATACGGCCTGTAGCGTCAGATCCAACTGGTCGATTGTTTGGTCAATATGCTCTCATCCAAACAAACTCCCATTGCTCAGACAATCGCAAGCGCTACATCAATAGCTTTTCATGACTGATTCATTGAGCACCAGCGGAAACACACTGCTAAAGGACACGCCCATATTTTCACAACTGTGCTCTCACCCAAACCTTATTAAGCACACTAGCTTGATTACATTTACATACATATACATGTACATACAGTGAGATTGCATTTTGTTTGACTGAGCAAGAAGTTTGCACTTTTTTTTTTTTTTTGCAGTTTATATGTCATAGCGCTGCCACCAACAAAGGCCTGTCATCTAAAACTGGTAATCTGACTTTCCTATTATTAGGAACTTGGGGTCTTGTAGTTAAGACTAAACGTGATCGCAGTACAAATGCAGCTGCTCGCTTATCAAAATGGAAAATTGGCCCAGTATGTAAAATTCACAAGAAAATAAGTTGCAAATTATAACTTTGTTATGCCTATTTATTTAGGCCAAAATGTTGATTTATTTGTTCATTTGGTAAAAAAAAAAAAAAAAGCAGGTGAAAGTGAATGATATGTAAAATTGTATTTATAAATACACCCCCCGCCACCCGCAGTGAAACCAATCAACTGGTTGAAGAGCAGGTATGACTTCAGTGAACCAGGACTCTATACAAAAAAAAAAAAGTCTATGCTGTGTATTACATACATGCTGTTTTTGTAATCATCCACTGAAGTCCTAAACTTCTTGAATAACTAAAAAAAAAATATAAAAAAAATTAAAAATAAGGCTGTGGCAACAAGCACCAGCTTATAATGATCTTAAAGAAGCCAGAAAAAAATAAAAGCAAGGGTCTGGTGAGGAAGGACGTGGAGGAGGAGGAGGAGGAGGAGAGGGAGTGTGGAGAAGAAATTAAAAAAAGAAGGGAAACACTTCAACAGGAAATGAAGAACAAGGCGACGGTGGAAAAACAGACACACACACCTCCAAAAACAAAACAAAAAAAAAAACAGGTAATGGAAACATAAATGTGAAACACTCTAGAAAGTGTAGCAAGCACATAAATATTGAGAAACATTTTTAAGAACATGGCCCTGCACCTGAAGACCTACACAGCAGACATCTGTTCTTTAGCAGCCATAAACAAGCACGCACTAAGATTCTTCCAACCTTGACCAAATGGTTTTAGCTGCAGCTGGCAGAGCTGACAGTGCACCTTAGCATAAACAAATCTGAAGGGAATACGAGGTCCAAAGATATATTGACGCAAGTGAGGGAGAACATCATTAGGCTGAAAAACCACAATAAACCTATCAGACAGATGGCAAAAAAAAGATCTTGAGTGGCCAAAGCAACAATCTGGTACAGTCTTAAACAGAAGGAATGAAATGGCCAGCTCAGCAACACCAGAAGGCCTGAAAGACCACAGAAGACAACTGAAGTGGAGGATCACTAATCCTTTTTCAACATCTAGCCAACTCAAGCCTCAAGTTGAAGCTGAAAGTCTGCACTTCAATCACATCAGGTCAGAACTTATTGACCTTATGGTACATAACTGGAAGGTATGAAAGTGTGAAAAAGTGTAAGCACAGCCTAAATACACATACACAGAATGAATGAGGCAGCAGGGCTTGACACATGTGAGGGGTAAAATAACTGAGTTTTCTCAGTCATTTTTTGGATATTACTCCTTAACTGATCAGGCTACAGACAATGTAAATTATTCCACAAGCACTTTTTTGATTAAAGGTGATACCCTCCCTCAGTGATAAGAAATAAGAAGGCCTAATGTGACTGAATGTCTTCATGTTTGTTGAGCGATATAAGAGGGCAACAGAACAGCAGTCTGAGCATTACATGAGGGCAAAGTTATCCTTGAAATCTTGTCACTCTACTAACAATGCACAAAAAAAAAATCACAGGGAAGGGTTCACTGAGAGATACTGAAGATAGTGCTGCACAGCAGAGTGCATGTACAAGGGAAGTCAGTGCATTAGTGCATGTGCAAAGAGGGAGTGGCTCATCGCTGCTGAAGACGTAAAGATATGCCTTTTCTCCTCTTTGTCATTACCACAGCCTTTGTCCTCTACCATTCATTTTTCCTCTGTGACTTTCGTCTCTCTAAGTATATATTACTTTCTTCTCCTTCTCCTCTACCGCTGGCATTAAATAAAGTGGCCCCTTTTACACTTGCTTCTAAAACAGCCGGTGCATTCATAGCCGGTAGACAAGGGTCAATTATGTAATTCAACAACCATTACGTAGTGGCTAAAATAAGATTATGGCCAACAGAGCGGGCGAAACACAGGCAAATTTTTTTTCATTGCCTCAGGATCCTACCTTAATGTCGAACAGGGCTTGTTGCAACATAGCTGTATTTTTTTTTTTACTGCAATGACCTTTATTTTACTGTATTTGAACAAAACCTGTGTAAAGAATCAATGACCTCCTTTTCATATGATCCTAGCGGAGCAGATTCAGAGGTTTTTAATGAAGCTGGAGCACCCCACCCCCCACAAACAAACTCTCGGTGCCATACTCCCCAGTGTTTGTTATTTTAAAGAAGTTAACAAGGTATCCCATATAATGAGAGCTACAACCTCCCCCCATCTTTATGCACACATATTCATGAAGGCTTAACAGACGTTCGATTCATTTTCTTGTCCCTCCTCAGAGCTAAAGCATACTTCACTTTCCTACTCTAACAAGCCTCCACCCCAAACCAAAAACACCCCCATCCTCTCTCTCTCTCTCTCTTTCCTTATCCCCATATAGAGGTCACTGGCTTCATGGAAACAGTTGATAGGCTGGGGAAAATCGACTGGCATGGATTGGCAGCTCACAGTGAACCTCGAGCTTGTCCTAACTGCTTCCATGTGTGTGTGTGTGCGCGCGCGCGTGTGAGTCTGTGGAGCAGTAATTGCGAAAACCAAACACAGACATCTCTGATTAGCATTTTCGGACCAAAACAGCTCCCGACTAATTCACGAGTCTGTTATGTGTATTCATGTGTCCACTGTGGGTTCCTTTGCTGCTGATTTTAAGACAATACCAAACAAAGCTGAACTGCCAGGGAACAGGATGAATATTTCTGGAAGGAATTTAGCCTGCCCAGAATCAAAGCTTCTGAGGCTAACATTGCCAAAAATGCCTGTGTACTTGCGCAAAGGCAAAGGCACACCTTGGTTCAGGATGCTATACACCTCATGCCCATGGTTGGCAATGGAACATTCTTCCTCTAAGAACAGAGATATTAAAGTGTGAATTGATATGTCAGAATTATTGACAGTTATTGTTTTGGACTATTATCAATGTTTTATCTCAAATTTTAACTCTAATGTGAAACAAAACCTTAAACTCTTAAAGCAAACGCTGACTAACAATACATTTGGGAGGTTTATAGTCAGTAGCATTCAAAGTAAAAGAATACAAATCTCAAACAACATTTCTTAAACTGTGACGCAGGGTTTGAAAAGGGTTCAAGTGGAGGACTACATATATCCACACAGTCTTCTTTCTTGATAAAATCTGGTGCTACATTAGTCACAAGGCATTCAGTGACAGATTTTGGTGCTCATGCTGTTTTTTTTTCCCCTTTTCGTTCTTTCTTTTTTATTTTTATTTTTTTTGCCACAGATGCCAAAAATTCACTGGCTCTAGTTTGGCCAATATAAATATTTCCCTTCTTTCACATAGGCACTGCAGCGCTGAACTTCTCTAAACATTACAGACCGGGCAGCTGTGAGAATGCAAATGTCCAATGCAGTCTGAGCGGACATTAGATGGTCTTGACTCTCCTAGGTGCCTAGTATGAAGTGTGCGTGATGTCCAACTGTGCCCATGCGAGACTAGCGTTGCTAATTTTCTGGTGAATTCGTAGTGAGAAAGTGGCCGTCATGTGTGCCATCCCCTGCAAGCTCTATCCAGGCAGCGCCCTTGTTGAAACCAAATGGAGTATTTGCAGAATTGAGAACACATCTGAAGAACACCATCTCATGTTATGTGCGTTATTAACTAGAGGCCGACTGATTTACCAGCAGGCCGATATTATCGGGTGATATTAGATATTTGCTGATCTACTGGTATTGGGATTTATAAGGGCCCGTAAATGAAAATTTAAAAAGTAAAGAATAGGCAGGGGAAGCATCCTTCAACCCTTTTATGAATATTGATGTTGGGTAGTTAGTCCACCAGTGGGTACTTCGCAACTTCCTTGTTGGCAACGCATATGTTTGGAATGCCACAACCAGCTGATTTCAGCAGAGAGGCAACATATAAAAGAACAAATAAATAAATAGACATGACAAATGTAAAGGAAATCTGTTTATGTTTTATGTGCATGAAAGAAAACACCGTTAGCTGATATATTGGAATATTAGATTTTTAAATCACCAAATATCGGTATCCTGTATCAATCTGGCTCAATTATTAGAATGCCATCAATCTTTAATTTTTTAAATGCTCCCAGTTATCATCAATAACACTATATTACAACAGTCCTAATAATAGGAACAGTTAGTTGCAATGCTACCACCTTTGTCAGAGGCCTATTTTTAAGGCTGATAAATAAAGCTCTAAAAATAGGCTCCATGTATTAGGGGAGATATCTGTAATAATTTTGGTATGTCACAGTAAATATGTTTCAGTACAGGAATGCTTCAAGAGCAGAGCTACATTTCTATGTATGACAACTATCCATTTACCCAACCTGAAAGAGGAATGCCTCTCTTCTTGGTTTTCCTGAAGTTTCTCATTTTTTTTCCACTTTCATTTTTGTTTTGTACGCGTATAAAACTGTAAGGCTAAATATGCACCAAACATCACCATTACAGTAAACTAACTGACAAATTAGACAAGCAGTGGTACGGCTTAACTGTACAGAAAGACGAATGTTGCTGTTATTCAAAATGACAATGGAAATGACTTATTGTATAACACAGAACTGTTTGTAAAGCCCTGTATACTAACATACAGTCAACACACTGTCTCCACACACTTGACTGAAGGACCTTTCACCCCACCAAACCCCCACCATCTTTCACTCCTTGAGAGTAAACATGGAGTGGAGTCTGTTCTCGCTTTTTCCACCCTGACCCTCAAATGAAAGAGCTCATTCTCTGTTTCCTCACTCGCACACTCTCTGTCACATCAGCCTTCCAGCCAGCCCGTCTGACTCACATTCAGGCCGATAGATGTAACTTTCCATTTTCCACCTTTTTCGTGTGAGGGGCACAAGCTCCTGGAGACAAGGCTGAATTTGTCTAAGTTCCTCCTACAACCAGTCGGAAAGTTCATAAAGATTCACGCAGACTGGCTGCATTCATTTTGAAACCTGAAGGGGTCTTTCATTTTTGGAAGGACGTCACTGCAGCACACATACATATGTCGCACATATACTTTTGGAGTATATGTAAGGCGGGCAGAATATGACTGACAGCAGAGAGAAGACAGAAGTTAGCAGGTGAATGCAGAGAGACAAGACGTGCAAGGAAAACAGTACAGGGAAGCTGGAAAGGCATAATGACCCCTTAATAATAATGTATTACTCAATTAATGGAAAATTCCAACGTGTAGGTCACATAGGTGCCATAAATGCTCATAGAGATGTACTGCTCAGTCTCTATTACACTGTTTCTTATTTTCTGTCACATATACGCTATTACAGTGATGGATGCTCATATTCAAACTGAGTGTAGATGCAAATATTTCAACACAGCCAAAAACTGCAGACTGCTCTGAACGTCTCCTTTCAATGACAGTGGCTATCACGAATATGGTCAGACTGTAAGAACCGCAGCCCCACCCACCTATTGTTCAAATCATTTGCTTGTGAGGGACAGCCAATCAGAAGAAAGTTGGCTTTAGTGGATGTATTTAGAAGCTGCACCAAGGCCCAACACAAGAAAAAAGGAAAGAGTCAAGTAATAGAATATGAAGCTGGAAATGACCATGAAACACCTCTTTTTTTCCTCTTCAATAAATACAGCAAATCAGGTACATCACTACAGCCATGCAAAACACTATGCAAATAAGCTACATTACTTCTAAAAGCAAATAACTCTCCGCTCTTATTGCTGTATATATATCCAGCAATAACAGCGTGTGAGAGATCCATAAAAACAACTACAGAAGCTGTCACAGTGACACTTCATAGTGCTATACGCCTCGATGAGAGGTGAGATAAGCTGTGGTTTTACAAAAACTCATGTCGCAGGCACGGAAGAGAATAAACACTTTCCTGTGCACTACTTCACACACTGTGCTCCACCTTCCCTAATGAGCTCATTCAGGAGGAATCAGTAGATTTCACTCCTGACTTGCAAAGAGAAGAGCAGTGAGTCCACTCTGTCTCTCATTATCTGCTGCCTGTTCGTCAGCCTAACCGCAGCCAGAGAAGAATACCTGGGATCTCTTTGAAGTCCGAGCCTGACTACAGTAAATTATCATCTTGCTAGCAATACAGCACCATGCCCTTAGGACAGCTGCTGGCTGTTCCACTGAGAGTACCATTACCTGTCATTCCAGTTGTTGGGTATCGTTCACATAGGCTAAACAGCAATTGTAACAGCTCACTGCAGCGGTATCCCGACTTTATCTTCCTACCCACTAAGAAAGAGGGGATGGGGTTGGGTTTATGTAGGTCTACAGCAATAGAGAGAGAGAGCGAGAGAGATAAAGAGAGAAAGAGAGAGCGAGAGAGAGAGCGCAGAGCCGCAACTCAGATTAAATAGCCAACATTCCTTTAAAAGGAAGAGAAGGTAGCCTTTGGGCTCCAGACAAGCCTGCACTTGTAAAAAGGGAGAGAAAGAGATGACAAGTGCAGTGCTCCTCTAGTCTAACAGAGCGTAACAGGAAGTGGCAGGGCCTGCTTCACATGGGGCCTCTGGGGTGCAGCGGCTGACTGGGAACATGTTACAGTCTCTAAAACCGCTAGCCTCAACACCCTGCACAGACACAGTAAAATAATGAGCAATAACTATAATCAAAATTCAGAGTAATTCTAAGCCCAATTTGACAGAGCTCATGATTGTTGACTAAAGAAAAGCCTGGAGGAGTCAAAGCCAGAAATGAGACAAACTGGCCTGACAACCTGTTAAAAAGCAACCGTTGTTCTTTGAGGACTAATTAATAAAAAACCTGACAGCATAGTGTAATACACAGCCCACACTGCCTGAGCATCCTATCTTTACTGAGATAATGAAGCCGCGCTAGATGTAAGTAATTACGGTTTCCTGTGAGCACAGGAAGCTCTTGTCTGTTTTTGCACAGGCAATGTGCTCTGCTTCACGAGGTAAAATCACCATCACTGGCAATCAATTGCATGCAGACACTAATTATTGAACCCTGTCTGCACTGAGGCCCCCAGTCTATAGGCTGATCTGACCAGTGAGTGGTATAGAAAAGAGAGGGGAGAGAGAGAGAAAGAAAAAACTGGGAGGGAAAGGACAGAGGCAACCTTTCATGTTGTGGGTGAAAAAAAAAAGTGTTGGCAAATAAATGAGAGGAAAACAGAGGGATTGATCTGGCAGTGGTTTCCTAAACCTCTGTAATGAGTCCTGAGAGCCTTTGTGATTGTGTGTTTCCTTACATCACAGGGTGAAAATAATAAAACCATTTAAGAGGTAAAATACACGCAGGCCCACACTGTATGTTTGTAACAACCAGACTACTCACATGAAACATTTCAGAAAGATGATCTTTCAAGGAAGATTTAAAAAAAAATAAAAAAATAAAAATTCTCAAGGTCACCAGCTATAAACTTCCCACTGACTACCCATGTCATAACATAACTCCCTTTGACAATATTAAAGTGATTTGTAGTTTGGGCTGAGCCCAAAGCGAGGAGAGTCCTATAAATTCTCGATGCTTTGCCAGAAAATACACACGGCCAAGTTTGCTACCTTAAGTTTTTTGTCCCGCTCTGTTACTTACATGCCTTTGATACAAAACACATGTTTACAAAATGAACCTGACTCTGTCCCCGTGTTACTGAAAATGGCCAAAACGCCGAACAAAATCGTCAGCAGCTGGACTTTATCCGCAAAGGACGAGATGCCGAGCAGCCAGCCGAGTACTGCATTCCTGTATGCGGACGCTACCGTCTGCTGCTCGGGCTGTAGGGGGGATAAGCCGATACTGTCGGTAAAACAAATCTCCAAAACCACCCTGTGTAGCAGACAACGCCGTAAAAGTCCAAAAGCTTTATAATGTTCGCCAGCATGATGTCTGAATGATGTACTCACCCGTAAATACAGAGAAAACGACAGGCGACTCGTCTAATAGGTTTCCTGTTCGAAGTTGCCGTGTGTCAGTGGGTAGAAAAAAAAACACTGTACACGGAAGTACACATAAAAAAAAAAGCACAGGGTGATTAGCCACGAGAAAAAAAAGTTACAATTGATCGCTTCAAGTACTCAGTAAATAAGCGTGGCAATAATGTAACTTTTCTTATTTGTATTTTTTGCTTATAAGTGTTTTACGGCTTGAGTGTTATATAAAAATGTAACACTATCTCATCTAAACGACTTGTTTCCGCACTGTGTTACACAGTAACCCGTCCCCGTCGAGAGCCTACCCAGTGCAACACAAGTGTTTAATAGCACAAAATTTTTTTTTTTTTTTGTGGATACACAGTTAATATTTTGTAAAAATGGACGAATGGACTTACTGTTACTTAGGACTATCCGGACGGGATACTTTGAACTGTTATTTGGACTTTACAAAATTAAACCTCCTCTCAGTGTCTACTGTTTATAGATTGTCTTGATGTTTCTCTTACAGTTAGTGTTGCAGCAAAACCAAAACTGTTTGTTTTTCTAAAAATTAAAACAAAACAAACAAACAAAACAAAACAAGGGTGTCTCCAGAACGCCCAATATCGTCCGTGTAAAGCATAAATTATTGATGGATGGGATGGTGTCAATCCCATATCTGCATATTAAAAAATTACATTCACTACTGCGAGACCAAGAGATCACAGATGCCTGAGGAAATTATGAGAGTTTAAAGCAACCGATTTAACTGTTTTTACACACTCGAACTCTCAAATCAAACTTTCTTCCCGGTTTTATCGCCGCTTCACTTCTTTTCCAGCCTTCTGCCGCCACACTGTGGACAAATATGGTAACGACTTGGACTAAGCCAATCAGCATTCAACGACACTACGCTGAACGCTGTGATAGTGTATACATAGTATACCCTTCAGGGTTCTATGGCTGTTGGCTTTTCTAAAGCAGAATATATTTTAAGGTGTAAAATTTACTTTGGAAAATAGTTGTCGATATCTACCAGTCATATTATACTCCCCTTGCCATATTATACTCATATTATACTCCCCCAGCAACTTGTACTGGAGGGACCTCAGAATCTAATTTTTGTTCCTGTCATGTTTCACATGAGAAGAATGACAATAAAGCTTTTTGAATCTTTGAATCTCGAACCTCATCATAATTAGTTGTGTAGTTGTAGATATTTAAAATAGATTTTTTTTTCAGTCGACATTGAGATTTTTTTCAGACCCACAGGCAAATCGGGTAAATGTGCCAGGTATAGCTAACACAAGTTTATTATAATTTTTAAACATACCAGTATATTGTCTGATTACTATGCACTGCTTTGCATGAATAGATCAAGTGTGGCAAAATAAACACTCAAATGTGCATTTGGGAAATTTTCTCATCACTAGTCTGAAAGAAGACATGTTGCAGAAGTGAAAAATATCCCCAAATTGATCCAAATTGACCACTGAATCTATAATACATCTTTTTGCCTGTAGTGTCTCAGCCTATGAAGTCCCCTTGATGCTTTAATCTTCTTACAGGTTGACAGAGTTATGTAAATATTAGTTTACTATCTCCCTGGACATAACCCTTAACAAATCTAGTGGCAAATGATGTACACGTGATACTGATGACACACAAAGAAGAATTCTCAGACTATTTTGATAAATGTGTGTGTTTTATTTCAGCTGGAACAATGGCAGATCTAAAATAGGTAAAAAAAAACAAAACAAAAAAAAACTCCAAGGCAGTTTGAATCTGTCAGTTTTGGCATTAAAAAATATCTGAGCCCATGTGATGGGTCATGCAACACTGACAGTTCACAGAGGATCCAGGTGGGCTATGGAGTATTTGTTTTTCCACAGAGCCAGTTCTGCTTTTGAGAACCTGCCTACGCTTCAATACTATGGCAAACCTAGTGTCATGTAGTAGCCTTTACACAGTAGCCTTTACATAGCAGTGTTAAATAATAGAATTTTGGGTTATTATTGTGGGATTAAAACGAAGTTGGGATCTGAACTTCACTGAATCTGCAGGCTGTGCTACATGTGTGGATCGTCTGTGGATTACCTGCTACAACCTTCTTCATGCCTGCTTATATTAGTGGCTCCAACTTTAGAGCCAGCAGTTTTGTGTTGCTGTGTGGCACCAATCTTTTTTTGTTGGGCATGCATGGAATTGGTTGGAGGTGGCACCACTTTGCTGGAAAAGCATTAAATGATTTGCCATTTAAAGAAGTCTTTACTACTTTCTATTGTATGGCTTCCTACTTGACTCATCCTCTCTTTCTGCAACCTTACTGCTTATGTTGTGGGTTATGGTCATAAGTTTGATTGTATGTAATTGTCACACAAATGTCATTGTATTTAACTGTCAGTTTTAAATCACCATACTGCTACATGGTGCTTACTAATGTACTATCATAATCTTTTGTCTGTATTTTCCTAATAGATACTTCCAGGTCCATGCTACCACTGACTGTCACAGGCACAGTGGTGTTTCTGTTTGAGAGTGAGGTGTGTTTTTGTTTTTCTTCCCATGCTGACTGGGCATATGCTTAAGTGGAAATAATTAGATTTCTCTCTGTAATACTGTAAGGTCTATTTAAAGTGCCTCGAGGTGACATATATATTTTATTTTTGGGTCCTATATAAATTCCTTATAAGTAAAATTGAATAGATTTGTAGTGGGAAGTTTTTGCAGATGGCAGACAAGCAATACTTTTTTTGTCTCAAATTATCAGCACACTGTCAGCAGTCATATTATATAGCACAGTCCTATAAAACATTGTAACAATCAACTTTTAGGCATTAAGTGTCTAAATGGTGATAACACCTGCTGCACGTGGAATCATAATGTCTCGTTTGTCTGTATCTTGTCAGCTTGTGAATTTAAAAGAAAAGCAGGAAAAGTCTCAGTTAAATACAAAAGGTTAAGAAGAGTTTTGGCTGATATCTGTGTGTTTACACTAGCTCATTCTATATGTATAAAAATTAAATTAAATATGGACAGAGTGTTTAATCCATTAGTTTGCTGCAAAATCATCTGACTTTTTACTTTTAGTGTACAAGATAACACAACATGTTTTCACCAATGCTGGAAAAATCACAAATCCTGATTTAAGTTAGTGTAGAACTATTCGCTCTCTCAATTCCAAATATCAGTAGCTAAATTTGAATTATGTATTACAGCCTAAAATATCAATATAAATATATATAATAAGTGCTCATTATTTCACATTGCAAAAAAAAAATAAGAAAGCTGTTTTCATAAACAACTGATTCACCGACTAAACTGAGTTCTGAGGAATGTGACAGAAATGTAATGCATGAAACATCCTTAGTTTCTGGATCCATTCAACAAACTGACAGTCAACAGTCCGCTATCCAGAATAATATTTATTGCTTTTGAAGATATTACTCGTTTTCTTCTTTTTGCACTTTCCATTTTTCCTCTTTACAGTAAAACAAAGAAAGATGACAGGTAAAACCACTGCATTGTCATTTTTGGATGTGTACACACACATACACACACAAGGAAACAGTATTTACAGCTGTTAGTGTTCTTCCTGTGGAGGTGACTGGAGGCCTTTCCTGCAGCAACTCAACAAACATAGAGTTTTACATTAACTTTACAATAGAGCTTTCACAACTAATCGGTATACCGCCACTGTTTGACAAACCATAGGCATAAAGGCTATGAAACTGTACAATATGGTTCACTGTTCAGTCCGGGCTCATAAACTGGGCTGTAGAAAGGATGTTGGTCATAAGATCTGGGGAGAGCAAAGGTACATAGTTTTTTTGTAAGTATTTTTTTTTTCCCACTGTTTAGTGTCCTCAAGCAAAACAAATTGCTCTGCTGCTGGCATGGACAAAAAGAATCGATTGAAAAATAATCAAAACAGATTTTGGGGGGAGGATTTAAAGAAGAAAATGCAAAGACCAATATTATTCACATTAGACTAATTACAGTACAGGTACATCGGGTGAATGCTAACTAGAAAAATAAGTCTACCGGCATGTTTTTTTGAACCCAAAGGGTTTGTACACTGGGCATCTGGCAAAAAAAAAAAAAAAAAATGACCAAAGGGCACAATTAACTGGGGTTGAGGAAATCAGAGACAAATCCCAGTGTGAAATCTGTCCTCAATGTAGAAAAAGAAAATCTTCAGAGTGCAGCTCTTCTGCCATTAATAATTTAAATTTTGATACACCTAAGCTTATAATTTTCCAACATGTTTAAATACTGAATTAAATCACAACAATACAGCTAAATCTTATCATAGTGAATTATAATTAAATGCCATGTACACCATTATTAAAATATATACACAGAAATATTCATACAAATTTTAGATTGGTCCAGCTCCCTCTGCTCTCTTTTTCTTTCCCGTTAGAAAATGTGCACCAAGACAAAGTAAATACGCACAGACTGTCACAGTTAGCACTATTGAACAAATGAATTTTTACCATTTAAATTAACCCACAATAAACAATATATCTATATATTTTTCAAAAAGTGCAAAATTAACTTTTTTTTTTTTTACAAAATTAAGGGCAGTAGTTTCACTCACAATTGCAGGAGTTCTTTGAAAGAGACGTTGAGTGAAAGGACCACTAGGTGGCAGTATTTGACCATGTCTTAAAAGCCATTGTAATTATTTATAGTCTAAATCTTTAGAATTACACAACAAATCTGTAAAATTGGATCGATCTGAGCATCATTTGTTGTTCTGTTAGTTTAGGGATGTTGTTTGTTAATGTTTGTCAAAGCAGGCATTGCAGTGTTGTAATTTCCCACCTCGATGCCTTCTTTCATAGCTCAGCTGCAGAAAGCAAATTGTAGACTGCTGCTGGCAATGCATAAAGCAAGTCTACAAACCATTTGGTGTGAGAGATCAAAATAAAAAGGACAAGACAGCCGACACTCTAAAAACTGTACACCCTGTATATTCTAAGATGGATGAATCAGTAGTGTAATGGACTGCTGGCAAGTTCAAAACTTGCGCAGCAGACAGGAAAAGAGCAGGTTTAGAAGTAAAAGAAGTTAACTGCCTTTCCTGGAAAAGGGTTTGAAAAGATCTGATGATTTAAAGTGAAACAATTGTCTCAGTGAAACAAAAGGAGAGAAGAAGAGAGTTATCAGAGCATAGACTGGCAAGATGGTGGACACATCAGAAAATGTCTTAGCTGTGTATCAGTTTCAGAGTCTCTGTCTCCCTGTGTCTTTCATGCAGAGCCATGGAAGGCGAAAGCGATGGAGGCAGAGATGGGGGAGGAGGAGTAATGGGCATCAAGCTCTTGAGTGGATGTGGGGACACTGGTGGAGGAAGAGAGGAGATGGGAGGCAACACGCTCCCTTCTTCCCATCTAACACAAGCTGTGATCGGTTCGCATGGCTGGATTCCTTCCCAATGCCAAATTCATGCTCATTTTCGTTCTCCGAGCTGCAGTCACTCAGATCTGTTATCTCCAGGTCTGAATCTGACTCTGGGTCCTGCTTCACCCCTCCTCTTCTCTCTGTGGGGCTCTGCCGGTCTGTCCCAGTCCCGGCTCCTAAGGTGACCGCTCCCAGGCCCAAACTCAGCCCCATACTCGGAGGATTGGGCTCCACCCTTTCTCCTAATGTCGCTCCGTTGCCAATGTCTGTCCGACCCATCGACAGGCCCTGGTAGGGTGGCAGGCAGAGTCTGGCTGGCTGACCACCTGCTGTGCCGTTTGTCCCGCCAGTTTGCCCCGCTGCTCCCCTCTCACCCCCACCTGCCTCCCCAGGCGGGAGCAGGGAGGAGAAGGGGTGAGGCAGCTGTGAAAGGCTGCTCTGCAAAGGGTTGGGATAAAACTGGGAGGGGTAGAGGGAGCCAGGGGGCAGTTTGGGGCAGTTGTTGAGGGAGAAGGCCCCTGGGAGGTAGGGGTTGAAGCCCCAGGGGTAGTCAAAGGGTGGGTTGCGAGGGTATGGGCCCAGCAGGGACGGGGGTTTTGAATAGCATGGGGCACCTAGGACAGAGAAAATCCAGAGATGGAGGTTAGCTCTCAGAAGGGGCAAAGGTTTCCTGACATACAACATCCAAGAATGTTCACTAATTATAGTCAGTGGTATTAGCAATTCTAATCAGGAGCCACAGGGGCTAATTCTGGCACGGCTGCTTTCAACACAAAACCTGATAGTTCATTTATGCATGCCAGTACTGTGTTGTACACCCACTTCACTCTGCTGCAAACCAGATGTGAACACAAAGATTCTACACTGTAGTGAAAAACAATTAAGAGGAGTTCCCGTCCTCTAAATGGCTTATTACTTCTTTAATATAAAAAAAGAGAGAAATATGTAGCATGAGTTTGCCTCGCTTTTGACGGCACATCATTACAGTGAAGACAGTCACACTGTTGAAATCTCTAGCTGAAGAATAATGTTGATATTTTGTCCCCGCGATGTTCTGACATGTCATTGTATCATTTTAAATTAAGCAAAAACTCTTATGGTGCAGTAAATCGTGGCGCATATTTGGATTCAGTTCCTTGTAAGCATCACTTGATAACAGAGAGAGGGGCAAATTTGAGGTGATGCTGGAATTCAATTTTAATGAACAAACAAAAGCATTGCCTCTCAACCTACTCTACTTCCTTCCAAATGACAACCAACTCAAAGATTCTCTCTCTGCTGCACCCTCCACCTCTCTCCCAGCCGTTCTCACTCTCTTTTTCTCTTTCACTCTGTTATTTACTATGCAGGGCTAATTTGACAGTGGTGAAGTCTCTGCGTGCTGGGCCAGGAGTAGCTGGCAGACACATGAATATTGAATCAGTCAGGCAGGCCTCACTTGCTTATGAAAACACAGTAATGGGCGCCCACAGGCCACAAACTGAAGCCTGCACCCTCAATTAGGGCCTTCCTGCCTGGAAAGGGATTAGGACAGCGGGGACACATGGGAGGGAAAGGAGGGTGAGAAGGGAAGAAGGGGGGAATAGGACCTGAGGACAAACAGAATAGGGAGGGGGAGAGGGCGCTGGTTCTGTGATGAGAATTGTATCTGTGTCTGAGGACATCTGTTTACCCACTACCTCTCGAGCTTTGCAGGTCCGTATACATTCTTATGCACATATAGGATGCCGAAATTGAAAACAAAAGCATTCACGCATGTGCGTCATCAGCCAAGCAAACAATGACAATTCTATGCAGCGTTGGTTGATACTTGCTTGCTGAGATAGAAGAGGACAAATGTGAACAACTGCGCTGAAAAAGTGGAGGATTTCTCCCGCCTTTGACTTGTGTCTCACTACAGCTGACATGCATAATTCACAAGCTAACCTGGCCTATCTTACCTGGAGCACAGTCTCACTGCAGGCTGCTATGGGACAGCCATCTCTCTTATTTCCTTTAACAATAAATGCTCATGCCTCACTATATCCTCATTTCTCTCTCTGCTCTCCTTTTTTTTTTGGTACCTTCTCCTCCTACCTTTGTTTGTACACTGCCAATCTCACACATTCTATATAAGCATATTTTTCTTCATGGAACAGAGGAAGACCAGCACTTACTTGACTAAGTTTGCCATTCTCTCTGCTCACCTGAACTTAAGAAAGGAAAGGAGTCCAGTCTCAGTTTGTCCCCTTCAGGTCCTGGTGCCGTGGTCCCCCGATCAAATAGGGATGTTCCCCTGCTGGTGTCAGGTAAACGAGGAAACAAGGACTGTATGGCCTGAGTGGCAGAAAGAGACACAAAGTAGAGAGTGGAAAAGGAGGTTAGAGATGAGTTTGTGCCATGAAATAATAATTTTTTAAAAAGCTTGAATACAACACACATATTCTTACAAATCTGCCCTTATGGTGCTGCTGCACTCTGCGGAGTAGTCATATGTTGACAGCAGCACCCTGCAGAGTGTGATGCAAACAGTGACATAGTCGCAGCAAGGACAGGATAAAAAGGAAAGCCATGGGACTTGGGGTAAAAACGGAGGCAGGAGGACGCGCAGGCTCAGAGACTCAAAGACAGGAAAAGTACAGAGTCAAATGGAGACCAGCGATTAAGATTGTGGGCACAAAGGATAAATGAGAAGAAGAAAGAGGGATTGTGGGCCAGTTTGTATAAAGGGACACAGGACGAATGGGAGTGAGATGTGAGAGAATGACATCCATTTAGGAAGTAGGGCAGCTGTGTGTGTCAGTAAGTGTGTGTGTGTGTGTGTGTGTGTCAGTGAGTGCGTATATTTTTTCTCTGTCTAAAATTTGCAAAGGAGAGGTAAAATAAGTGGAACAGTTTAATCTTAGGAATCAAGGGGACACAGGGGGATTTTTTTCCCCTAGCGTGATTGTGGATCAATAGTATCTGTCACCCCGCAGCCCCAAGTTTGAAAGGAGAGACTGTACTCCCAAGCTGTGAGCTCTGCGTTGCTTAACAAACCGCATTAATGACCCACCATTGATCTGATCTGACGCGACCCCTTTGCTTTCTATTTCTTTCATTTTCAATCGATGACAGATGGATACGCCATAGGAGACAGGGATAAGAGAAAAGGGGATAACGTCTTCTTTTGTTTTAAGGGCAAGTTAAAACCGTCCCCCCTCCACGGTCTCCTTCAGAGCCCACGTCTCCTTATCCCCATCTTAAGGACGGCACAGACAATTGATGAATGATTCTGTTACTGTACTTTCAAGTTACTCGTACTTTCTAGGACATTAGTCATCTAAAATAAAATTATCTGCACACCAGCACTTATACCCAAGTAAAAGAAAAAGAAGCCTTCTTCATCAATTTCTGCAGCCACATCTATAATTTAGTGTAGAATTTGAAACACTGAAATTGATTTTTTTTCCATTTAAAAAAAAAGAAGAAAATCTCTAAATATCTTATAAACACAAATAAGTCATAACATTATTTTTTTTAACCAAATTAGAACATTTTTGTCCATGCCTCCATCTTTTTGTGTTCTGATACATTTTATCTCTGTAAAAATTTTACAATCTCTCAGGGAAAATAATAACTGCAGTCTATTATGACCCCCATTAGAGACAGTGAATAAAAGATAGCTATGATGAATACCACCATTCTTTGGCAAGAAGGGAATGTACAGCAGGCGCCTGAGAAATAGAACAGCCAAATCGCTGGAGTTAACTGGATTTCAGTTACCTGAATTAAATCTTTGTTGATAAAAAATTAAGGAGCAGAGTGCGGTATCCTACTACATTTCATCATTCTTCTTTGTTTAAGGTTTCTCTTCTTTTTATCCCCTCTGTATTAAAATGGGAGTTTTTCTTATTACCTGCTACAGAGACACAATTTAAGCTTGCATGGGTATAATTTCTCAGATTTTTCAGACACTTTTATATGGGAGAAATACATGTATTTATATGTTAATAAATCCACTACATCATTATATATCCTTCTATCAATCCCACCCTCTCCCAAGCCCTCCATCCTACCCTGCGTACCTCTGGGCTGCAGTCGGGTGTGGTGGAGCTCCCGTTGAAGTGGTTCTGGGCCAGAAAGAAGGGCGAGCTGGCCATGTCCAGGATGGGGTAGTTCACCAACACAACCTTACTGAAGTTAAACTTGTAGGTGAAACGCTTCCCTTTGGTTTTGTGCAAAATACGCTTGTTGTAGTAATACCTGCACAAGAGTGGGAGAGGATATTGATGGAGGGATGGAATGACATGATAAAGGAAAAAGGAAGAGGAAAAGGAAAAGAGGTGGGGAGGATTAATATAATGCTCACATCAAGGTTTTGTGTTTCATCACTATAAGAAAAGTATAAACAACTTCAGCGCTGTGAGGCAAGAGCTGTACTGATTTCCCACTGTTTTTATTCATCTCCTCCTTCCTCGAATCAATTCATGTCTGGCTGCCTTTATTCAATACGATATGGTTTTGTAAAGTGAAATTTTTATTCAGCTGTTAACAGCCCCCCCCCCGCCAAAAAAAAAATAAATCAAAAAGCCAAATTCGTTTGAACCTCTCACATAGAGATACTACAGAACAAAAATTTCCTTTCATTAGGCACAGGACTATTCATCAATTCAAGAAATAATGCGGGTATCATGTTACACTATCAGTTGAACTGTGGCATCATTTTTTTTTTTTTTAGCAAAATAGAAATTTGTCATGGCATGACACCATTTGACATGACACTCAAAATTGTCACAGTCTCCAACAGCAAAGCACATTCACACAGAGGTGGGACAACAAGAGACGTCTCCATGGCAACGACCCCCGGTGTCTCCCGCTGGGCATGTCAGGTCGTAGCCATACCAGTTTCCTTTGCCACCCACTGAGGTGTCACAATGTACAATCTGCCAGGATGCCAGGTTGATCAGCAGCAAAGGGAAAACATGGTACCATCTGCCCCAGGTAAAAGTGCTCAGTTGGAGGAGCGTAGGGGGGCAGAGCAGGATGCTACAAATTAAAAAAAAAAACAAGAAAAAAAAACGGTGGATGTCTTCTTGTGAAATACAAGTTTAAATCTTGGAGGGCGTTTCCTTCTGCACTTTTTTGGATTTCTTTGTTTCAAAGCAGCCACAGTGAGTGCAGCAAACACAGAATTCATGAGACAACCTCAGCGTTAAATAGCAGCGAACTCATTATGCAGGCACACTATATCAACAAACATAGCAGCGTGTACATATCAGCATGTATCCACACTGGCTGAGCCCAGTGCAATGATGTGTACATGTTTTGCTTTGCGTGGCAATTGTGCCGTGGCCCTTAATTGAGCAATTAAGTGAGGCTAATTAAGAAGGCTAATTGTGGCCCCAGCCAATTCATAACAATTAAACTCTGACGACAGTCCACATTAACCAGAGGCCGAAGGAAAGCAGAGGGAGGGGGTGGGGTAGGGGAACAAGTCGGGTAGTGGGTATTTGCATAAGAAAATTGTGTGTGAGTGGCTGGGGGTGTAAACTGCTGAAGGTATGGAGTGTGGCATTGTTTTAATCACCTTCAGCAAGTTCAGTGCCGAGCAGTTTCTGTGTTCTGAAGAAGTCCAAGCAATTTCACACTGGGGCTTAATTTTGAAATCCCTATTGAATTTTTTATTTGGCAGGTCAATGGTGAACTTTCCATTAGGATGTCCACAGATAAGGAGAAATTGAGGGTATTGACGTTCCCCAGGAAAAATCCCACCTTTATCTTTCCATTTTTGCCAACATGGAAAAGAGAGATGTTAAGTGGGGATTAAATCCAATGAGAGTAAATAATTTATGGAAACCGTGGGGTTATAAACATCCTGATTTATCTGATACAAACAGTGTGCTTGTTTGACATTCTACACATCTCATACAAACACATACCTCAGTGCTCTGCTCAGTTTGTCATAGTTCATATGAGGTTTGCATTTCCTTATCCCCCACAGCCGGGCCACCTCGTCTGGGTCCTTGATGACAAACTCCCCATAATCTCCCTGCCAGGCTATCACCCCCTGATATTCCTCCTTCTGCAGCAGCTCTAGGATGAAGTGCCAAAGCTGGATCTGTCTGGAGCCGGGGCTCGACTCAGGCTTGTAGGCCCACTCTGGGAAGGCGATCCCTGGGTAAAGAGGAAAAAGAGCAGGATGAGGTTCAGGCCTGTTGTTTGTCCAGCTGCTCGTCCTGGGTGTGGGGTGGGGTGGGGTGGGGGTTTCACTGTCTGAATGACTGATGAGTGATCGAGGTGAGGGATGATGTGTTTAATATCACAGCACGTGCCTTGAGCAATGTTAGTCTGAGCTCATGCCCTCTAGCCTCAACAGATTGGTCAGTGGGATGATGACAGCTCACTGGGAGAGATCTGACTGATGCTGCTCAGGTCTGAATTTTAAAAGCCAACTGTATGACCATCAGAGATGAAGTTAAGTAGCTTTTTGACTCAGCCCAAAGTGAATCTGGCACTAACTAGCCTTGTACATACATTAGACATTGACCCAATTACTACCAGAGCCTGAACTTGTTTGGCAATGTGCATGTGTATGGTTAATCTTTTTAAATAGATGAATATTGGAGATGAATTTCAACATGCAATTTTAATAATGAAGGTGCTGTTTTTGCAGTATTTGCTTGTTTTGGCTGTCTGACTTTACCCAATTTACACATGTGGCTTAGGACTAGATTTAAAGATAAGTTGAAAGATTTTACACTTTGTAAATAAGAACTTTAAGTAGCTTTGACACAGTAAAGCAAAATTATAATTAAAGAAATCCCCTTTTCATGTCGCTAACTTTGGTGAAAATACCGACCTGGTGTCCAGAGGGCGGGCACCGGGGGGAGCAGCAGATCACTGACGCAGTTACAGTCCATGCCTCCAGGACACCTGGAACAAAGAAAACCAAACAAAAAAACCCATCAACTTTTGCAAATAGAAGCAAAGAATTTTGTAGAAAATTATTTGCTTAAGCCAGTTTCAACTACCCAGCATGTTTATTATAGTGAGTCAGAGTAGAAGAGAGTAAACTTTGTTGAAACTGAAGGTATTGCATAAGGGTCTAAAAGCGCAACATGAGTTCAAAATGATACTTTAAATCAATGTGAAATATAGCAAGGTTATGTTTCATATGTCTTTGGTAGAGATCAGGTGTTTGATGGATGTGGCCACCTGAGGCTGTGTCTGATGCAACGTGGTGGACATCCCTATAGTGCATTTATGAATAGGAGGAATTAAATAGACTTTTGAAAACCAACTTGAAAACTGAGCCACATTATACATTAAAAATAGGGTTTTTAAATATATAATATGACTTGCTTATTTCTTAGTGGAGTTTCGAAAGTAGAAAAAAAATCTCATGTGCAAAGTTATGTTCAGGGCTACTAAAGGTTAGGTTTAATTGTTTGCCAGAAGAGGAAAGCTTTGAAAGGATTTAAAGGGTTATTGTTTTTGGTAAAATGTATTTCCTATCACCTTAAGTATTCATAGTTGTTATATAAGTGGCAGTACAACCTTCAAAAGTTAAAAGCACAAAAATCTGTACATACAAAAGGGTGGAGTGTTATTAGTTGACTGAGGTAAAGCTATTTTTTAATTGTTTTATGCACTGGTTGGTAGTGGCTCTATAGCAGGGCGTAAGCAAGCTTGATAGTTTTGAGCTTTTTTTTTTTTAAATCTTAATCTGTTGTCAAGGAAGTAAAGTAAAATGAAAAGTACATTTCCCTCAGAATTGTAGTGAAGGGGAACTATAAAGCAAGTATTAAATATAAATACTAAAATGACAGAAAGGAAAAAAAAGAAATTTTCTCAAAATTCTACTTTTGAGATTAGATTCCATCCCATAAAATTAAAGTATATGATTATATAAAACTATACAATGAAAAAAAAACACATAATTGTTGACATAAAAGTAAAAAATGATCCTGTTCAGTGAACATTTCCAGTGAGCACCACGAGCAAATAAACTACACAGTATGCACGGCTGCATTTGACAACAACAAGAATGGAGTTTTTACATTTGAGCATTTTGAGATCTGAAGTGTGTTAAGAGAACAGTTTATTTTCACTCCATCACATCTCTCCACACTTTGCACTGAATGATATGTGGATCTGTGGGTGAGGTAAGGTTATGATCATAATGTCTCCTAAATATATTCATATAGACATCTGCTGACACTAGTAGATAAGGAGCTCTCAGTGCTTCCATGGTGAAGAAGGGGACTATGCGATGGAATCTAGTTTGGATATCACAGTTTCATCAGGGTTGTTTTACAAAGCTCAGATGGAAGAGATAGCCTGCTGCTACACTGGTATCTTTAATGCTGGCCTCTCTATCTCTCCCTTCACTCTCTGCCTCTATTTAATTATGCTCTGTGAATTTTGGATTTTCCCTCCAGCATTGAAATGGAACGTGAATTATTAAGGTGTGTTTGTATAAATTATTATTGCTAACTCCAGGCATTTCTCACTCTCTCACTCTCTGACTCTTTCTGTCTCACGTTCGCTCTCACCCTGCTTCTAGCCTTTGGATTGTGGCCCTGCTCACTGTCTCCTCTCTCCTCACCCCTCCTGCTCTTCCTCCTCCTTGTTTTCAGTCTGCTCCCTCTGTCTCCAAATGCAGAGCTGACATTAATTCTATTTTTTTCTGTTATTATTCCTTCTCTCTCTCTCTCTCTCCCTCTCTCTCTCTCCCTCTTTTGGCCATTCAACTACCTTGAGACTCTGTGTCTCATTATCCCACACAACTCATTTTTACAAAACTATCAAACATTTTGATTGGTTCGTTTTCCAAGAGGATATCAAATTACACCCTGCTGTTCACCTGATTAGAGAATATTTGAAACTGTCCTTCTTTCCATGAAAATGTTGACCTCATCTGACAGGAAGGCCTCTGCAAAGATTGGTCTTTACAAAATGAGATATTCGTTGTGTTGGAGGCAGTAATCCATAACTTTCCTCTTCCCTGTGGGCTACAGGTCATCAATACTGCATCATCTCTTTCATTTGCCATATTCTCATGGTCCACGGCATGTATAAACTCATCTCCTCTGAGGGAAACATATATGTGTGCTCTTGTCTTTCACAGTCTTTCCAGTTTCCTCTCATACCACCTACGCATTACCTCAAATCTATACTCATCGTCTCTTTTCATATCCAACAGCATATCTATGCAGGTGACTCCTCCTTTCCTCTTTCCCACCTCCTTTCTATTCACACACCTATCCACTGTCTTCTCCCTCTCCCTCCCATCCACTCCACCCATCTCCCTCTCTCCTGCTCTGTGTGTTTTGCTTCGGCGCAGTAATTTTCCGTTTGATTTCGGAGGTAATGCATTTTTTACAAATCAAAGAGGAAGCCAGGCTGCCCCCTCCTCCTCCTCCTGCTCCTCCCGTTCCTCCCTCCCTCCCTCCATACCTCCTCCTCCTCCCCCCTCCCTGCCCAGTCTCCCGTTCTCGCCCCCCTCGGCCCCCCAGGCCAGAGAGGAGATAAAGGAGCCCCCATCATTTCCTTGTTAGTTTTGATTTGGGCAGCACAGGGCTTTCAAGTTCCCCCCATCACCCCCAGAAACATTATAACTAGCAGCCCAGGGAATACTGTTCCTCATACGCACACACTCGAACACACACATGCATGCACAGACTGTCAGATACAGGCGCTCACAGATTGTAAGGGATTGTGCATGCACAGTAAACACAGTCTCAAGCAGATATGGCACAAATACGCAGGCATTCAGGTAGCCGTCGCACACACACAGTAAGAAGCAGCACACAAAGTAAGACATGGAGCCCATAGATATTGACTGAATCAATATCGACACACTAACACAGATCTCACCGAGCTGGAAAAGAGAATGTACTTTGTTTACTAAAGATTCTAGTGTACTGATAGAGGGATAAACGCAGAGAAAAACCACAGTTTTATTTGGACAGAGAGACACAAGAGTCCAAACAAAGGACCACTCTCCCACAAAAGGTCACCCGTGAAACCCAGTGTGGATGATGGATCACACACCTACCGGTAACAAAAGTAAACACACAGAATAGATGGACTAAGTCACTTCACACAGTCAAAGACACCTCAGCTGTGTTCCTACACATGATGTGAAGTGTAGGACTGCACTAGATCCAGTAAATGGATCATTACTGCTGGAAACCCTCTGGTGTGCTGATACCTCAGAGGCTTTTCTATAATTTAGTCCACTTGAAAGAGTGCACTACATTTTGGTGACAAGTTTGTGTGTGTGTGTGTGTGTGTGTGTGTCCTTAGTACACAACAGCATTGCAGGGATGCACAAACTTGCTGAGTTGCGACTGAAAGGTTAAAAGTTTCTGCTGCTGTCGTTGCTCAACGCGCAAAACATCGGAAATCACTCCATGTTTGTTCTCTTTACTTACTTTTAGCTATTTTTAAAGCATCAGAGAGTGCGATTTATGCACAGTGCAATGCCCTCAAAATTCCCACAATATAATCAAACTTTCTCGATGACATGCATGACTCTCTGCTAACAAGCCCACACTGCAGGGCACTATACTGCTGTACTGCTCGCTAGAGCTTTACTAGCTAATATAAATCTTGGGACGAGTAGTGAGTGCATGGACAGGATGTTTCATGTTTAAAATGCATATTTCACTCATTTTATTTCTCTTTTTCTTGAATTTATCCCAGCAGATGTCTTGGTGGCTTTGCCAACAAGCACAAAACAAATAAAGTTTGCTTACTTCCTTTAAGTAACCTTTCAGTCATTTAATACCAGCTCTGTTTAGGTCTTTGGGGGGAAAAAACTGCTGTAGTAACTAAAATAAAATAAAGGACAAGCATAGGGGACTTCTAAAAATTTGCATAAAATTAAAAATTCCTTCTTCTAAAAAAAAACTATATCCATCAGAGCTATAGTTTCTGCTCACTGTAATTTATGAGGGACAAAGTCCAAAGAAAGATTATGGCATTTAATAATTGTTGCAATGTACAAATTGATATATATGCATCATTTTCTGACAGACTTGACTGTGAACCATCCTTCTTTCAGCTGCAAACATTACACTTGTGTTTTACCAGCTGAGACTTCTTGAACATCTTGTCCAGGTGCAGACTGAGAGTAAGAAAATGATTGTAAAAGCATATCCAAGATTAGATCAGGATCGGATCAGCCCCAATGGGTTTTTAGGAGGTCAGTGTTACCACAAAGGTCACAGATTTGTATTCGTAACGTCACATTTTCCTCCCAAACACCAACTTTATAACAAGGCTGTTAATGTAAAGGGCTGGGCCCATCGGCAGAACTGGCATACTTGTGACGCCAAGGTTAGTAGGCCACTGACGGGAGTGAAAAGGAAACAGTGTGAGGAATATACTGTAGTACAAACTACGTTTTGAAATTCTGCAGAGTGACTGGGGTAGAGCGAGGAAGGAGGGCAGCCTGACATTCAGGCAACATTATGTCTCCAGTGCTGTCTAAAGAAGGAAAGAGTGATGGGTCATGATATAAAAAGATAGAAAAATGTGAGGAGCATGAAAAGTCTGGCCTCTCCCGCTTTCTTTTTCCACTAGATGAAAAGGACTCTGTACATCTGTCTCATCTTCCTTTTTTTGGTTGCCCCTGAAAAAGGCCCAACTGAAAACTCTCTCTCTCTTCCTTTCACTCTGCTTGCCTCTCTCCTGCTATCTCTGTCTTTCTTTCTCTGTTCCTCTCCCTGGTTAGCTCTGACACACTGGTCAGCCTCAGGGTGGAAGACAGAGGGACTCTGCTATGGGTTTGTTAGAGGAGATGGAAAGAAGGAGAGAGGAGAAATGAGGAGAGAGACAGAAGAGAGAAGGAGAAGGAGGAGGAGGAGGAGGAGAGGAGGAAAGGGGGTTGGTCAGGAAGAGGGAAAAGAACCTGTCTATCCAAATGTTAAAGAGAAAAGTCGACAAATTCTATCCATACGCTGGCCTATAATTCTTCTCATTTAGCTAAATCCCATCTTAATTATTCTTTTTATGACTTTTTTTGTTTTGTTTTACATTTTGTTAAATGTCAAAACATCAAGTTAAAAATTTGTTTTCTGAAGCCCGAATATGTATCTCCTCTACTTCTTGGTTGGACATTCAAATAAAAAGGATACCCTCATGATCAAGTGTGTCTAACAAATAAGAAGCTCTACGTGCTTTATTAAACTAAGACAAACAATGACTAAAACCTTACCATCAACAAAATTAACTTCCCCTTGGCATAAAGAAAAAAAGTCAACTTTAATCTCCCAAAAGTTTACTGAACAAACAGGCACATGACAGGGTTTGGTTACTTCATTTTAGACAATTCAACCTTTTGCAGGATTTTACCAACTACAATGATGATACACTTGATTAATTATAAAATATTAAAACAGGCACTGACAGGATTTTGTATTATTTAATTTTGTCCTGAATGTCATGTTGTAAATAAGGGTTTTCCTTTTTCTTTTTTTTAAAACCATGTAACCCTTGGAGTCATGAAAAAATAATAAAATCATTTCATTGTAATCACTGTTCGAAATTATTTGCAGAGAGTGTAAGAATCACGACAATACTGATCATATTGCAGCTTATAGCAGCTAAATTCCCCCAAAATCCCTACTTTGTACCCTGAGCCTTATACACCCATCACACTGTAGTATGAAAGAGTGAGAAATCAGTGCAGTCACTATAATGGGAGCAGGCAGCAGTGCGGCAGCATCAGTGTATTTAACCAAGACATATCGTTACAGGAGTACTGGCTCAATCTAGTTGTTCTCCCACAGAGCACCCATTACTCCACACTGCAGGGGCAAAGCTAATACTGAGTCCTTCACACTGAGACAGGCTATCATCTGACAGGACTGCCTGGCCAGAATATCATCCAGTGAAATGCAGTTTGAAAGATACAGTAGACCAGTGGTACAAGTTATGACAACAGAGATGGGGAATAATAGGCCAAAGAAATGTTAAGTTCATATCTGAAAACTTAAGAAACATATTTGTACACTGAACTCAGTTTGTCTAGTTCAAGGCTTAGGGAATAAGGCTGGAGTTATAGTTTGCATCAAGTTCCTAAATCTATAAATTCTTGGGTCAATCCCAAGCACACCTGAAAATATCAGTGTTTTCAAACGGGCAACAGATTCATTTGTTCTTTCATCAGCTGGGTGTTGTAGATTGCATTACATTATCTTACTACTTCAAGTCATGGTGTGATACATATTTTCTGGTGTGTAGGCTATTCATGACCCAGGAGTGTGTGTGAGAGTGACTGACTAGAATAAATAAAAAAAAACAGTGTTGGCAGAAAAACATGTTAAAAGGTTCAATATCACAGCTTGTTTCTTAGAGTGTTAGATTGTAATTGGCTCTGATGCATATTTGGCTTTGATGACAAAGGTTTTTTTTGGTTTTAATAAGAAAAGTAAGAAAATAAATCTACATCACAAACCTTATCCTTTAAGGTCAGCTACATTCACGGACAGAAGTTTAGACTGGAGCTCGGGTCATAAATAGAGTACTTTGATAAATAATGAAACCTGATTGTTGTTTTTTTTGTTTTTGTTTTTCAGATTTTCACGATAGGTGGAGAACCCCAACGAGTTTAAGAAGAGGTGAGTGGAGATGAGGATGTTGAGTTCGTGAAAACGGTATTAGTATGATATGGAACGCTGGCCTTAAGAAAATAAGGAAAAGAAGGGGAAAAAGGATGAAGAAAAAAGTATCAATCGATAGGGTTAAATTATTCATCGTCATTAATTATCGATCGCTCTCCGCTGCCGGCTCGTCCGCCTCGCGCCAGAGTTGAAAGGAGGGAAAGCGCGCTTTATTAAAACCGGCTCGAGCCTCATTGTTTCATGTCCCGCGGCAAAGAAAAAGCTCGAGTTTGGCTCTGCCCGCGCCAGTAGAAAAATATACACACGCGCACGCACACACACACATTGCTCCACCTCCCTCCTTTGCGCTCTCTCTCTCTCTCTCTCTCTCTCTCTCTCTCTCTGTCTCTCTCTCTCTGTCTCTCTCTCTCTCTCCTGACGCGCGGGAGGAGCTTTTGGGAGCCTCGCGCGGTGTTCACGGGGCGGCTGTGTCTCGCGTGGATCGATGAGGGATCAATGGCTCGCGCTGACTAATAGCCAGAGAGCGCCTTTGATCTCGCGGCTGAGAGATCAAAACCTGCGCGAGAGGGAAGAGAAATAGGAAAAGAAACTGCGCCGGCGAGCTGACCTTCACACACACAAGCGCGCACGCGCGCACACTCACACTGATGCACGCAAAAAACACGTAGCCTACTCACGCGCTCAGCTTTTAGGAATTTGATATCCTATCCAGGATATCCTACTAGCGAACAAACTGTGAGAGATGCATTGCAAACGAAACTGCAGGCGAATATGCACCGGACGCATTTGGAATAATAACCAATCTGTCTATAGGCTATTACTGGGAACCTTCACGCTTACTAGCCTACACTACAAACGCGCCCACCAAACGCACACACCACCTTGTTTCTCAGTCAGAGCTGTCGCTCTAGATTTTAACTTTCCCAGACAAGGTGATATAGTGAGACCAAGGGAACCATCTGTGGTTTTCAGTTTAGTAGATGAATGTCCTATAGACTTTAATTCATGCCCATAGAGAAGAAAAAGTGTGTGTGCGCACAATGGGTTGTATAAATATACTGTCTATTTGTTCTGTTTGTTTATGCGTGATGGACCGCAAAAGGCTTTAATTGAGTGGAGTTTGTTCAGTGCACTAATGCAGGTTGCCTGGATTTTCAGCTAATTTCCTAAAGAAAACAGTGTAAAAGGACTAAAATTATACTAATGGGTGATACAGAGGCTGTAAGAACATTGCAACTTACACAGTGTTTGAAAATGACATGATGTTTTCTGTTTGATGTGTGTTTGAGATCATGGAGACCCTTTAGCAGCTCATAATATGCTTAATGTTGTTGCCCCTCTCAGTTAATGATAATTGCTTATGAACCAGTATGATTGAGAAGATTTGAGGTAGAGACCCCTGTGGAAAGCCTGAGTATATCCATCCATTTTCTTCCACTTAGCTAATTCAGTGTTGTGGGATGGGACTGGAGCCTAACCCAGCTGTCATAGGGCAAGAGGCAGGGTGCAACCCTGGATGGATTGCCAATCTGTCGCAGGGCTAACAGAGACAGACAACCATTCATGCTATCGTTCATACCTACAGTCACTTTAGAATCGGCAATTAATCTAAACCCATGCATGTCTTTGGTCTGCTGGAGGAAGTTGGAGTACCTGGAAAGAGCCCATGCAGACGCAAGGAGAACATGCTATCTCCACAAAGAAATACCCCAGACTGGATTAGAACCCAGGACCTTCATGCTGTGAGGTGCCATGCCACCCACTCTAAAATCCATCTGTCCGTCTTCTTTCACTTATTCAATTAAGGGTTGTGAGAGGGCTGGAGCCTATCCCAGCTGCCAAGGGTGAGAGGTAGGCTCCACTCTGGATGGGTCACCAGTCTGTCAGAGGGCACTCTAAAAACCTATATATCATCAACCTCCTACAAAAATGGCCTAAGTTATTTTTAATGAAAATTTTATTTTTGCCTAAATTTTTGTGTGTGTGTTTTCTATAAAACCTGAAAAAAAAAACTTATGGCATTATTTTAGGAGAGTGACGATACATAAATGTGGATATCATTTATTTTCCCTTTTTGCTGTTGTTGTCTTACGGCAAACAAAATGAGCATATATGAATAACCCACATAACAAATAAATCTCAAAATTTTGCTTGTAGTGGAAATCCTTTAAATATTGGGTCAACTTTATATCCATGTGTTTGTGCCAGTGAAAAGAGTTCAGCAATTCTCTATGGTGAGTTTGAAAAGGGTCAGAAGACCGAAAAAAAAGAACTGCTTCATTCTTTCATAAATTACCCTTGTTAGTGATCAGGAACCACAGCATAATTCCTCACTAAGTACTACCTTATTTATCACACTTTTACCCAAGGAAGTCCACTTCTCGCTTCCTGTTTCTCTCTACTCATCCTCATCATGCTCTCCTTCTCTATCTCTCTCTTTATCCCCCCATTCACTCTCCCTCCCCTCTCTGGTCAGTGAGTTACTCTCTCTATCGCTCTCACTTCCCGAATTAACCACTCAAGAAGTCACCACCGACTCAATCAATAGCTCATACATAAACCCTGCTATAATCGCTCCCCCTGCCTGTCTGTCTGCCCCCCCTTCACTCCCCTCTCCTCTCCTCCTTCACCAGATTCACCAGCATCCCCTCACAGTCCCTTTCCTCCCCTTCCTTCATCTTTTTTTGTCTTCTTCCTGTCCTTCTTGATTCATTTTAGACACTCTCTTCTCATAATTATCAAACCTGTTATGAGTATTAAGGGCAGCAATTCTGATATTCCTATTTAAAAGCAATTCCTCACACCTCTGCAGCCTTTGTGCCATCTGAAAGAGCCTGATTTCAAGCATATCATTTAAGATAATGATAAAAAAAAGTATTGTCTTAGAATGACAGAAGTAGCATACCATGTGAGCGATTGCTCAAGACATAGCCAAACCACAAGAGTATAAACCAAAACTTGTAAAAAAGACTAACATATTTTTTGTACTTAATGCCTCTTTTTTGTACAACACCATATCAGACTTTGTGTTTTTAAAGATTTGACAAAAACAAGCAAACAAAAAAAAAAAACACAGCAGTTTTGGTTATATTTCGTCTGGATGCTTGACAAAGTCTTAATAAAACAATATGCACAAACTGCAAACCACCAATACTGATTGGATTAATGTCCCTTGTGTTTAAACAGTCCAACAACTTTTGTCAAGCTAGTGACATGCACCCAGTGTTAGGCTTTCAAAATTGCCTTTTTTTAATGAACTAAAAAGATTGAAAATTGAACATGTGATGTACAAAATGAAGCATAAGTAGCCTTCAGAACTCTGATGACTTACAAAGGCCTCAATACTAAATCATTCTAAACTTGGACCAGTAAACATGTCAGTCATTTTAAACCCAAATGCACAAAGAACCTTCTTGCTCAGTTGAAAGCTAAAACAGTCCAATATTACTGTGTGCCTTGTACTGAATACTTAATATGAAAGGTGACCTGATGCTTCTTTGGGAGTATTTTTTAACTTCTATGGTTTCACAGGCTTCTATATTCCTTGAGGGACTTCATATTTGTGTAGCATCCCTCTAAAATTTATTACAGGAGCAGAGTAATTCTTTTAAGTGCAAGGGCACTATTGGCCTATGTTAGCGTGTCCAGCCTGAATGGGTCCAGTATTGCGTTATAGCAAAGACAAGGAGACATCAATATTGCATTATCTCATGTTTAACTGTGAGACACAGATAGTTGTTTTGGGGGCCTTAAAGATATTGTATTACCAAAGGAGATGCAGACACACACACAACCACACGAGGAGAAAAAAAAAATATAGAGAGAATAACACACAGAGAATTTTAAAATTATAAGGCCTCTACACACCCTCTGCTCATACCCCTTCTATCTCTCTTTCTCTATCTTCCCTCGCTTCTTTTCTGCCTCTCTCTCCAAAGTCTTTGATTCGTCCGTATGGTTTGATCTGCAAGAGAGCGAGTTTTGTAAACACATTTTTCACGATCATATAGCCACGGGCAAGGGGAGCGTGAGGCGCGGAGGAAGAAGAAGGAGAGGGAGAGACTCAGAGAGAGAGAAGAGCGTGAGAGAGAGACAGAGAAAGAGAGAGTGTGTGATGGTCTGTGTGTGTGTGTGTGTGTGTGTGTGTGAGGGAGGGAGGGACGTTTAATGAGCGTGCAAGATGGAAAGATAGACTGACACAAAATGCAAGGATGAAGCCTCAAATATGGCTTACTGCACAGAGCAACAAAGACACGAAGGCACTCACATACTTACACATGTGAAACCACAACACACAGACACCAGGGAGCCTAGACTGATGGTTTTGGCACAAGTAAAGCATCACAGGGGTTGATGAAATGTGAAGCAACAAGGAGAAGAAGCAAGTTATTCAGTTTTCCTTATCATGCAGAGGGGGGTGACACTCCAACACTGCATTTCCCGATATGACACTTCCTGACTGGTGAACCCATGGAGTCATTGGAGAAACACACACACACTGAGGAAGAGATGGGAGAAAGTGATGCATCTCGTTTGGGATGATGAACACAGAAAACAGAGAGAAACGGCGTCTGAAAAACAAATTATGGGTAGAGCCAATAAAAGGTTGCGCACAGATGGTAAACACACTGTGGTGTAAAGCTGAACTAATAAAAGTGCGAGGCTCTCGTTCCCTACATTTCTTTTTTTCTTTTTTTTCACTTGGTTGGAACGCTTTCTTTTTTCATCTGGCAGCTGCTAATCCGGTTTGGTTCGATTGGCCCCGGTAATGGCGCTAACCCGTCGCCTCTATACCGACTCCTCTCCACGGGAAGCGACAGAGAGGAGGCGACGTCGACTCGGAATGATCATCAGACAAGACACCGGCGATGGCACAAACGAGGGAAAAGAAAACCGGTGACACAGTCCACTTTAGGCTTAAAATAATTTGGTCTTTAAATTTCGAATTTTCCAACATATTTGCATTAAAAGGACAAAGGCAAATTAAATTGTACTTATTTACTGAAGTCTAATTTGACCAAAGTTTGACTACAATTAAACACACGTGGTTACAGGGGATCTGTTCGAATTAATTATTCATTTTGGACCAATGCATCAATTACATATATACAACATACGATGTCGCGCACGAAGGCCCCAAACGCTCAAAATAGCAGCATAATAATAAAATAATAATGCCGTTGCAACAGAGACGCAGCGCACTGCAGTGTTACAACCTCGTGATGAATTGGCTCCTTCGACTTTTGGCTAGGGTTAGATGCAGGCCATCACATTTAAAGTGCTTTTCCACTTCGAGGTTTGTTTGTTTTCCTAAAAGACGGGGAAACAGTCCTCAACAATTCTGCGCAAATCCCTCGCGCCAGTCATTAAAAAATCATTTTCTTTTCATTTTTTCCTTTCCTTGGATTCTTCCTTTCTTTTTTTTTTAAACTTAGCCTACTGCTTTTTAGAAAGAAGAATAGCTGCAAGCAGTTAAGTCGGTTGTCAGAATCTGCGGGCGTGTGTGTGTGCGTGCGTGTGTGTGTGTGTGTGTGTGTGTGCATATAGTGCAGTGCAGTGTAGTGTAGCGTTTCCTCTTCCTCTCTCTTTCTTCTCTCGGTCTTTTCTGTCCGGGGAATTGTTCTCAACGTCCACAAACACATTGCAAATACCCGGCGGCCAAGCAGCATCGATTTCTAATTAGACGCCAGGATAATCGTTGGAGAGAGATGAAAAAAGAGAGTGATGGCGAGACCGAGTAAATAAATATATAAACGAATTAGAGCCCAGATTAATTGAATGAATATGAGCATTAAAAAGAAACAAAGGTGATCTTGGCGGATGAAACCTTGCGTGGATTGAACGGGAAATGAGGATTATATACACAGAGGAAAACAGGCTGGAACATATACGTGGTGATGGTGGTGGGGTGTTTTATTTTCTCTGACTTGGAAATCAGGGCTCACTTTTTTTGGCCAAAAATTATTTTGTAATTACTGACCTAAGCAGCAACATTTTAGAGCGATATTAGCGGTGCTGATTAATTAATTCAAAAAAAAAATATTAAGTTCCCACATGCGAGATGTAATTGCAGAGAGTTGAGCGGGTCTCACAAGAAATCTTAGATGGAGCCCGAAAGCAATTAATAAAAAAGAATTTAATGCCGAAAAACAAAAAAGTAACTTAAATTTACAAACATCATGGGGAGATCATATCCATCAATGTTCGCTGGTGTGCAGATGCGTGATATCTGTGCCCGAAACTGTGACAGCAATCAACCTTGAACTAAAGCCACAGCTGGATTATCTAACTTCTCTCCAGTCAAATTTCCACCCTCCCCTCCTCTTCCTCCATGTCTTCCCCTTCTACCTCCCTCTTTCTGTCTCCTGACAGAGTGTGACAGGGGGTTAGCCGGGGAGCTCAGGTAGCTCGTTTACTTTAATTAACGTTTCATCATCCTCGGAGCGGGACCGCGCACCGTATATACTCTTTCATGCTGCTCCGTCTCTCATCCCTGTTCTCCTTCCATTCATCACCAGCCCTCTCTCCCTCCTTCCTGCTCTCTCCTCCCCACCGTAGGCCTCACCTCTCATCTTTTCTTCAACAACTCGCCAAATCGCCCCCTGCTCTCTGTCTCGTGTCCACTCGAGCATATACAGGATAATAATTCAAACACTTTCCTTCCTTCCCTCCTCCTACTTCTCCTTTTCCAACTTTGTTCTTCCCACCCCTCTTTTCTCTCCCCTATCTGTTTTTTTCTCTCTTTTACAATAATGATGCCATTAACTGCATAACTCCAGGCGGTTTTGATCAACTGATGCAGAGGAGGAGAAGTAGCTCATTGTGTGCTGGCCATCATTTGGGGGATGCTCTTGTACAATTCAGCTCCTAAACAAAGACAAAGTAACTGTAAAAACGCAAGAGGATCAATAGTTTATATATATGTTCCAACTATTAAAATTGAATGTTATAAGCAGTGTAAGCCTAAGGGTCGTTCAGCATGGAGACATTAGGGCGCTGATAAGAGGGAGAAGGAAGACAGATATTGAGCGGTATTGATCACCTCTGATCATTTAATAGAAAATAACCCCCCCAGCCGATGATCACTATCAGGCAAGCAATAGATAAAATCAAAGGGCTCTTTCTCTATAGGCTAAATGATCAATTAGGGAGATAAACAAATAAGCAAAGCATCCAGATATGAATGGTCTTTCTGTGTAGCCTTTAAGCCAAAAATAACTATTTAATTAGGAAATTAAGATGTTACATATTTGTTGACTTACCATTTTTTTTTTATCTCCTCTGTGAAATCCTTCACTTTTGTTCACAAAAAAAAACCTTAAAACAAACAGCTTCTGTCATTTTTTCCTTTAAACCTCTAAGCATGTTTTGTTTCCAGTTGATTGCAACTTGAAGGTAGTGTCTAAATTGCCCAGGAAAAGTAACTTAAGTTTACAAGGTATAATTTACAAATCAACAACACTGAGACGCTACCAGTTACAGTTTATTTCATGTCTAAAGGTTTCATAAGTCCAAAAGACGTAACCCTCTCAAGTCCCCTACACCTATCTCTAATTCTCTGGCTATACTACTTGACTGAAAGACTTTAACCTTGATTTTTGGGTGGGTAAGGGTGAAGAGGGCTTCTGGAAAAAAGTAAAAAGATGGTAAGTATAATATATTTCACTTAAAAATCTCTTTTCAGTTTTAGTTCAACTGTAATTTCTCACCTCACTATCCTGAGCTGAATTCTTTCTTCAAGGAGAAATTAGTGATTAGTAATTAACAATCAAATGTGTTAACAGCTTTAAATTTTGCAGTCCATCTGTAAACGAGGATCACTGATTTAACACATTCATGCCTTTGAAATTTTACTAATGACCACTGACAAAATTATATTTAAAAATGGAAAATAAAACTATACTGTTATGTTTGTGTTTTAATTGGTTGGGCTGATGATTCTGAACCAGGCTCATCATCACTCACCATAGTTAGGCCTATGTAAATTACACTAATGAGAAGTAATTAGAAATATTTTACAATTAACACCAAGGAACTGTGAGGCAGACCTATATTATGAGGCTATTATTATTCAATATGAATACTACATTGCTCTACACTGTAACATAAGTATCACTGAGAGGATCCCACAATAATACGCATTGTACAGTAAAATCAGCAACCAAAATTTGAGGAGTAGTAAAATCACATAAAAAATGTCTTCTATTTGTTCTTAATGAAAAAAGGAATGATAAAAATGAATCAATAAAAGCGACCATAAAAGGGTTTCACAAAACAATAGAAATGAATCCCCTCGGAGTCAGCTTAGAGACGGGGGGTTTGATGTGATGGTGGAAATGGCAGGTGTTATATGAAGCAAAAATAAAATAAGAGAAAAAAGTAAAGTAAATGCAGTTACACTCATATGGTTCGGTGTGATCTGGGCGTGACTTGTACACGGGCTGGGACTCAGCATGGAGCACTGTGATAGTTTAAACAGTTTAAAACACTTACAGTGGTAACCGGATTTGTAGCCTTGTGGGGTTAAGAACTTGATGAAATCCACTGTGTCCGCTGGGACTCCAGAGGTGTGTGCTCACATACAAATTGCCATTGATAAAGAGAGAAGGGGAAGCTCCACCATCACAAACCTTAAACCCTATCACTCTTACACTTGTTCACATAGAATAAAACTTTAGTACCCAGAATGTAGCGGGCACCATCTCGAAGGGAGGTGGGACTATCATTGCTGCATACAAAGCTTGGCTTTGCCTTTGTTTTAACTGGACCTACCCCAAGGTTTGGGTAGCTTTGACTTAGAATTGCACCAAGGTTAGACTGAATAACGCAGTGTGCACATTTCTGTATGCGGTAAAGTGAATCTGAATACCAGCTATCATAGTCAGAGATAGGGCAGGTTGATAAATTGACTGATTCTTTGCATTTAGAATGATATTTGATAAGGAAAGCGGTGCTAAAATGCTAAACTAGATTTGAGATAATTTGAACTTACACAGCACTGACAGGTTAAATTTAAAAAAAAAATCAACAAATCTGTACCAATATTGATTATTGATCGATAAATTAGTTGCTTGCGATGCCTACTGGCCAAAGTTTTGATGCACAAATAAAAACAAACATAAACACGGGAGATACTAAAACAGATAAAATTGGTGTTTGACTTCATGGATAATGGATCAGTCTTGTAGACCACAACCCTGACTGTAGCTGCATTCACCTCACCATGTCTAACTTGAATCTAGACTTGACCATTTTCTTTTATTGATTCCACAGGTTATAGCAAACAAACTTTGGGTTTGGAGCGCAACCATGGTACTTCTAAGCATAATCCCAGGACGATCCATAATTTCACACTGTAGTGCAGAAGTTAGCGATGCTGCAAACCGACCAGATCTGGAAGACTTAGCAATCATATCTCTTCATGGATTTTTTTCCACTATAGCAGGATGAGGTGAATGAAAACCACGGTGGTTTATGTTTACAATGAATGTACAATGACAATGAGTCCATATGCTTGAATACTAAAATTTGGAGTGTCTTAGGGTCCAAGATGCATTGTTCCTCTTTTATTTTCCTCTCCCAGCTGAAAGGTAAATTTATCTATGTGATCAAATGAAAGTACTGGAGAATATTCTATAAATTTAAGTAGCAAAGCAGTTAAGTGGGGAAAACAATAATAAACTATTAGCATGACAAAACTTAAAAGTCCAACAGGTAATTTATAAATCAGACTTTGTTGGCCAGTCAGTCAACATATTCAACTATAAAATGAAAACATAACTTTCTAATGAACTGCTTTATAAAATGTTATAATAGTAAAGAAAAACTTTTATGGCTGAATAAAAGTGTTGAACAACAGAATCAGGGAAATTCAATACTCCAGCCTTGTTTTGAACACTAGATTGCATTATAGATTTGCTTCCAGGCCGGGTTATAAAACATATTCCGCCCTTAGACGAAGACATAAACTTTGATCTGATCATCACAAATTCTAAATTAATGGAAAGAAAGCTACAATAATTTACTGCTGAATTGTGTTCGCTTTTCTTTCCTACAAAGAACTTCTGTTGCATCTGTTTGCTACCACTCACAGTCTCTGCTCTGCTTCTACTCCTTCTGCCATCTCTGTCCTGTCACTGATGTCTCATCCCAGTACATAGACGTCTTATACTGCTGAATTTCTGTTGAAACTACAATATATCCACAGACGCATACAGACATGCACACAAAAATTCAATTTCTCCATCTTTCTATCTGTTCCCCTTCCACTTTCTCAGACACACACACACAAAAAAAATGTACACACACATTCAGTGCCCGTCTGCTCCGGCCCCCGTTGGTTCTCTCGCCTGTGTGTGCGTGTCAAATCAAATCTCCACCTCGGTGCGTAGTACACCTGCTGTGCTGGCGTATAATGCGCTGCATACAGTGAGTGCACGATGACGGATTACTGAATTAGACCAATAATGACAAGTGACACTTCTGTTACCGCTCCCTGAGCCACTGCAGAGAGCAGGAGAGAGGTGTAAATAAAGAACAGACACAGCGACAGAGAGAGAGCGAGAGCGACAGAGAGAGAGAGAGGGAGGGAAAGAAGGTGGAGAGTAAAAAGAAACCGTGGCACCGAGGCAGAGGAAGTCATGGGGATAGATTGGAAATTTGGGACTTATTCTTTAAAAATAAATAAGTTCTGTTTCATTTCATTTCGACTTCTGCGTCCTCTGTGTTTTTCCCTCTCTTTTGCTGTGACGACAGATCCGTACCACAATCTGTGGTGAAGTCAAACAATGTTTTTCTCAACACAAAGTCCTACCAGGACTTCGGTGAAGCCAAAAAAAGGGCACCATCACCGAACTTATGTGGTGAGGCAAAGATTTTCTGAGAAGTTTAAATGTATCTTCTTAATAAATATACATGAAATGTTGAGCAAGATAATTTGTGTGTCCACTTGTTGTGGATTAAGGTAGTATATCTGCATGATGCCCCCCACCCCCACCCCCGCTACCCCCATGGATCCAGGTCTCCACAGGCCTGTGTGCAGGATACTAAACCATGCCAAATGAGGAAGAGGAGGTACAACTCTAACTGGGATCACATGAATAAATCAGCCTACCACCTGGTGGTTCTGCACCAGGGAAACACAAACTAGAAAAGTGCATTTACAGAGAGATATATACAAACTGATGCATTAATTTATAATAACTTATGCAGAAGAGAAGCCTTACAAGTAAAGTAGGCGTGATAGAGGGAACCAGCAATGTCTGTCTCTCTGTTTTTTTCATCGTAGGAGTACAGGCTTTATGATATGAACACCAATGAGAGCATTTGTGTTGAGTGCTCTGTCTACGTCAATTTAACTGCAAGGCTCATCATCTTGCCTCCATTGTCTCATAATGGAAAATCACTGGGGAATATAACCCTGCCAAGTGTTCAAGTCATTGCGCTACAGTTATGTTTGGCTTGTAAGCTCAAAGGTGCGACTTCTGTGGCTTATACCTCTTGTATATGCTCTTCACTTCCCAGATGAAGCAGGAACGGGGACCAACAATGCTGGAGATGAGGGTGCGGAGCACTTAACTGGGACAAACACACACACACACATCAGTGAGAGAAATAGGGGAGACAATGGAAGCAAAATTGGAAAGAGAGAGTGAGGGAGCGATGGGGGCGCACAAAGGAAGGAGGGCAGAAAGAAATATTGACAAAGCCTAGATATACACATAAGTCACCCGACACGACCCGCCTGCTCCCTGGAATCACAGAGCCTGCTCTGCGCTGGCGTGGCAGCATGACAGGCCAGTTCCTTCAGCGGAAAATATGGTCCCTCTACCCTCCCGCCGCTCCGCTATCACTCCTGTTTTCTGTCTATCCCACCTGATATCATTCTGTCACCTCTGCGCCGGGCTCTTTTTTCCATCATCCCCCTATTTCTTTGCTCCCCGTTCTTGCGTTTTTATTGGTGCTCTACATTCCACCCGTCATGTTTCACTCCTCCATTTCTATCCATCTTCCTGTCGCTCTTAATCCCCTCTCATTTGCTCTCCTCTGCCCTCATCCCTCCTGTTTCTCTCTCCTGTTCTCCCCAAGCCACTTTCGCGTGCTGTTCCATTTCCACCTGACCTTCCTCCCCGCTCCCCATCTCTTCCTGATTCATTTCCTATCTGCTATCTGTTCCATTCATCCCTCTCTCCTCTATTTGTGCCACATACATTGCTATCCCTCTCTACCCTCTGGCTCAGCTATCTCCATCTCATCCCTTTCCAACAGTATTTCCTCTGACCTCCCAGGTTTTCCTCCGTGGTTTTAAGTTCATCTGTCTCTCTTCCATGACCGGCTCCATCCATCCATTTCTTCAAACTCAATACTTTATCTCAGCCTTTTCACTTTTGCCCTTTCTTCCCACAGCTTCTTTCTCCTTCCTATGGAATTTTTTTCAGCCTCCCTTTTCACATTTTCCTGCTATTTTGCTTTTTATGCTGCTGTTCAGAGGTTCCTTCTCCCTCCCTCCCTCTGTCCCTTCTTTTTCCTTCTTTCTTTCTTTCACCTCTCTGTGCAATCCAGCCAGCCCTCCCTCTCATCCGCAGCCTGAGCACAGAGCCCCATGTGTCGGAATCAATTAGCAATACGCAACTGAACCAAGTAACAATGACAGA
>JAMQGT020013280.1:0-141616 GCA_024447675.2 Pterophyllum scalare
GAGGTTTGTGTGCATGTAGGTGAATCACATCTATCAAGAGAAGGCTGTGAGTGGTCCAGTTGCTGCTGGCTTTCCCAAGTGGTTGGCTCTTAGCAGATGATGGCTCACTGAGAAGGCACTGGCGATGTACGGGGAAATTTCTTCTGTTTATCATCCAGCCAGCCTCAGTCTCACTAGAATTTGTGAGCTGTGTGCTCTCTTACCATCAGAGTAGAGTCAGTCAGTTTTGTGGTTGGAATCTGATTGTGTTCATTCTGTTCAAGGCATCTTTACGGTGTGCCTTGATGCACTATTGCTATGGCCACAGCATTATTAGGTGTCGAGTGATAACAGTCCTCTTTCAAAGAACAAAAAAGTCCACATTAGAAAACTGGAGTGGGGAAAAGGTGTAAGGGGAAGGGTGGGGGTTTTTTTTTTCCACTTGTTTCATTTTCACTTGCTTTTCATCTTAAAGTTTACTCGCTGAGGTGGGTTTTAGGTGGTTTTTCTAAAAATACTCCTCATCACACCATGCTAAAAGCAAGAAATGAGTGTGTTTAAATGTGATGTAATGTGATTTTATTTTTTGACAACCATACACAACTAGTTAGGAGGGCCAGATCTCAATAAATATATAACCTCTCCTCTCCTCTCCTCTCCTCTCCTTTCCTCTCCTCTCCTCTCCTCTCCTCTCCTCTCCTCTTTCTTCCATCTTTCTCCATCTCTGGGTGAACTTTTCTCTCACTCTTTTCTCTCACTGGGAAATACAGCAGCTGGACCTTCAGCTAAAAGACACACTGTGTGACAAACAGCACACAAACAGTTTGTCTGTTTACTGATATTTGTGGAGCTGTTAGAAACGTTGCATTTGAAATTACCTGCCAGAAGTTACTCCCGTTATTTTCGCTCCTCTTCTGTAGCACTAGCTAAGATGCTGAAGTACTGCAACCACAACCTGCAGACCAAAAACATTGTTCCTGATTGTTCAGGAACTTTTACCCCGAGCACAGCACTATAAGTGGTGTTTAAATTACATGGTTTTGCCTCTTTCAAGTCTTTGTGCAGTGACCAGAAATAAAAACTGCACTCAGATGAGTTAAACCTAAAGCAACGAGTCTGTTTTGAAAATGTAAAGAGTAGAAAGTGCTGATATTTGTGTAAAAATATAGGGAGTAAAAGTAAAAAGTTGTCAGAAAAATAAATACTCAAGTAAAGTACAGATACCTGAAAATTCAACTTAAGTACAGTAATGAAGTATTTGTACTTTAATACTTCCCACCTCTGAGAATAAGTTATTTCTAAGAAAGCTATGGATCCCTTTCAAGTTCCAGGTTGTAGCAGGAGGAGTGAGTACTTGCAGTGTGTACTACTACTCCTTCTTAATCCCACATGTTTAATATCAGTCATCTCTCACTACATGTAGCCAGTCTTTCCTCATTTATAGAAGATGATGGAAACGCAAAAGCAGAGCTATATTTGCCCTACAGATTATGGCAAATGTTGATAACCATGGGTGTATTTAATGTTGCCTGTTCTATGCCAGGAGAATGCTCCTAAAACAGAAGTATTTTAGCCTTAACAGAAAACTGAGTGCAAACATCTGTGTCCGCTGTAAGAGTCTTATGATTTGTTCACCCAGCCATCAGCAACAATTAAAGTTCCAACAAAAGGTATTTTATGAGTTCACACATGACAAATTTTATCTTCTGCACATCTTCGACAGTTTTAACGTGTGTGTGTGTGTGTGTGTGTGTGTGTGTGTGTGTGTGTGAGGCCATTGTTTTCTGGTCAGTGAAGCAGTGCTAGATTGACATGTTCATAATGAAGTGCAATGACAATTAAACAGTAACTGACCAACTATCTCCCTTCATTACCTCCCAGCGCATCGTGCTGTGAATAGGTGTGAACTTGTGTGTGTATGTGTGTGTGTGTGTTTGTGTGTAAGCTGCATGTTGGCAGGATGAGAAAGAAAGAGTTAGTATTTATAGAAATATGGTCATAAATATGATATATGAAAATATACAAAACTCCCCACAAGAAGAGACTTATTTGCATGATGCACGCAGTTACCCCGGGCTGATCAGTGAGAATAACTTACATGGTAAGCACATCCTGCAGGTATGGACCACCTGCCTATGGCAGACTTTATTTCTGTAAACATACATTCAAAAGAGTATCTCATCATGCCATCCTGTCTGTTTTCTGTATCTTTAATATGTTTCCTGCCCCCTCCATTTCTTTCTTCTCTTTTTTCATTCTGCTTTCTTTCTCTTCTCTTTCTGTATCTTCTGTGTTTTTCCCCTCTCTTCCTGCCACCGAGCACCCACATAAGGATACAAACATTGCCATTTTTCTCCTCATGCACAAAGCCCACCACATAGCCATTTGCATAACAATCTCCACTTGTTTTTCTGCTTAGATGGAATTCACAGCATGGTGCCAGCATGACTGAGACAGGGGTCATTGCTATGTATATCAGAGAGAGAAAGGGAGAGAAAGAGAGAGGGATGGAGAGACAGCAGCATTTATGGCAGTTTGAGGAGAGAGGGAGGCTGCAGTTGCAAAAATACACATCTAGACGCACAAACACTTCCATATCATCAGCATACATGCACTGACTGATGGAGAGTGTTGGAAATACACCCTGAAAATACAGAGAGGATGCAGATGAAAGCATCTGACTGCAGAGCATCTTTTCAATGTAAAGCCACATTAAAGGACAAGAATGAAACTACTGAGGAAATCGGCAGCAACCTTTGCTCATTGTTTCTTTTGTTATCTTCACATCAGACATCATGTGAAAAACACAACAATTCCCAGTATGAACTGAAGCAAAGATGCCTTTTGTTCTGTGGGATGTTTTCTTCCATTTACCATTCATTCTAGCACAGGTTTCACACTGCACAATTATTTTGTCTGATAATACAGTTAGTGTGTCAGATGAAGAGATTGTAGAGTTTGGAATTCTTGCCATATGTTGGCTGGGAGACACGACAGATTACAGTTTATAGCTGTATTTGTACAATGAAGTAAATTAGAAAAGAAGTCAGGTCCTGTGTGTGTGATACCAGCTGCACTCTGGTCAAACACATTTTAAGAATGGCATGGACCCGAGAGGGCACTATGGGATGGTTCATTTTAGCCAATCATTTAGTTCGCATAACACTACTTATTGCTATTGCATCGCATGTTGGGAACTGCCCAAGATGTGGCATTGATTGTTGTCAAATATGATGCACTACACAGGATAACATGATCAGCTGTCAGACCCAACACTATAATTTGTTCTTGGTGCTCAGCATCTTCCATCCATCCATCCATCCATCCATCCATTCTCTTCCATTTATCCTGTTCAGGTTCGCAGGGGGGTAGGGTGGGCTGGAGCTTATCCCAGCTATCATAGGGTGAGCGACATGGTACACCCTGTATAGGTTGCCAGCCTGTCGCAGGGCCAACACACACTCACACTCACATTCATATCTATGGGCGATTTAGAATCACCAATTAACCTAACCCCAGTAACTGCAGCATCTTTCATGCTGATGTCACATAATCTGAATCAGGCACAATCATTTCATGTCCTGTTTTTTTCTTGTTTTTTTTTTTTTTTATTGCTTTTGCTGATTATGTAAAATGTAAAAACTAGCAGCTGGGGCCATTTTTAAATCAGTTCATTTCTGTTTTATTTATATAGCACTAAATCATGACCACAGTCGCCTTGAGGTGCTTTATGCTGTAGGTAAAAAACAACCCCCTGTGAGCAAGCACTTGATGTCGCTGGGCAGCAAAAACTCCTTTTTAACAGGAAGAAACTTCCAGTGGAAACAGGCTCAGAGCGGGGCAGCCATCTGCCACGACCGGTTGGGGGTGAGGGGAAACAGAAGATGGCAAAGGAAGTCAGGACAATAAATACACTATGAGAGAGAGATCCAGAGTTTAATAATTACTAATTAGCAAGTTCAATTGTGGCACATAAACACATGGGAGGTGAAAAGAGGGGAGGGAGAAGAAATGCTCTGTGCATCATGGGAAGCCCCCTAGCAGCTTAAGCCTATTGCAACATAACTAAGGGATGGGACAGGGTTACCTAATCCAGCCTGAACTATGAGCTTTCTAAAAAAGAGTAAAGTTTTAAGTCTGATCTTAAAAGTAGAGAGGGCGTCTGTCTCCCAAATCCAAACTGGGAGCTGGTTCCACTGGAGAGAGGCCTGACAGCTGAAGGCTCTGTACAATATAATATTATACAACATTAAAGGCATGTTGTAAACCCCATTTCCTAGGGCACCAGGTGAGTTCTGGCCTATGTAAATGTCAACACATCATCACAACTTGGGTCCTCCAGCAGAGGACTGCGAGTTTGAGGGTTCTGTGCAGTATCTTAGCTGTTCCTGAACAGAGCTCTCTGATCTGCGCCTGGATTTATTTCTCTTTTTTAAATTTAACATGTAATTTATGGGCATCTCACAATCATTCAACTATGGAACACAAAGAAGAATTACTACTCATCTGAGCCTTTAACCTACTAAGCTAGCTGCATTCATGGATTTCATTCAAGTGTGACACTTTTTCTCCTTTTTTTTTCTTCTTAAATATTTAGCAGTAATTTGCTGTTTTTATAAAACTAAAAATCAATGTAGGGTGAAAGATGAAATCGGTGCGCTAAATTCTGCGTGCATGCACAAATGCATACAAGTTATTATAAACGTATGTGCACGTGATAGCACTTTGCTTTAAATCATTCCCAGCTTCAGTGCAGAGTGTGATTTCTGGAGTCAGTAAGAAACAGACTGAAGTGCAGACATATGCAGATACTTACATAAAGTTATGGGGTTATGAACACAGATAAATATAAAAGTTAGAGGCAATGTAGAGCCACATGCACATTAGCAAACTTCCAGGCAACAACACAAAGAAACTGACAGGGTGACAAAATAGAAAGAATGACTGCACGCGGAAAAACAAACAAGACAGACGTTGTGGGTGATCAAGGTGAGTGGGAGTCATTTTTTATCCTTTATTTAATCAGGTACTCTCACTCACATCAACATTCATTCCTTTCAGAGACCTGAGAACCCGAAGCGTCCACAGAGCTCTGACAAAGAAAATTCAGACCTATCGTTATAGCCACACTCCAGCCTGATGTGGTGTTAAGTTACATTTTGTTGGCAACATTTTGATCCAAACTTTGTCATAACTGGAAAAACATTTGGTTGATAAACAATGCCATGGAAGTGATTCTCCATGTTTTCAATAACAGAACAATACTCTGATGTATAACATTCTAGGCATACACATAGGGAGCAGGGAGGTAGATCACACTGCTAGAGTGGTTTCTATGGATGATTTGATGCTTTTTCTGCTGTGAAAATTGTTCACTATTGCCATCAGTTGTATTCACAGTAGTACAAAATTCTAAACATTGTTTCAAAGGCTGATTTTATTTTAGAGAAAACTACTTTGTTTAGAGACTGATGTGCAAGGGTGTAAACTGAAATTTTATGCCTGAACAAAGGGGGCACACTGAGAATCATTTTCAGGGTATTCTCTGCTCATCTGTGACTTTAAGGTGGCATTAAGATAAATATTTTACTCCAGTGTACCTTTTATTTTCCTCCACTGAAAATAGCAGTTGCAGCAAGGTAATTGCGACTAGATTACATTATCCAGTAATGTGCATTTGCATTGGTTGTAACAGCATGTACAGAAGACAGAACACATGAAAACCACGCGCTTGCTTTGATTTCAACAAACTATTGCCTTAGAGAGAGTTGCCTTTAATATATCATAAAACTGCATAAGGATTCATATTTTGGGGGACCTGATGGGAGAAATGGAATTATCACTATAATCTGAATAACTCAGAATTCCACTGAATTCTCAAATAAAAAACAATACAAAATATATGCTTCAAGGTACTCCTGGGATTCATGAACTTTTATTTAAAGACATAAAAAGACATGTTAAAATTTAGTGAATATATTATAAGACACAACTGCCAGAACTGGATGGTTCCTGGAAGATCCAAAAGATAAATGAAGAAAAAAATATGTGTCTTGGTGTAGTGACTCTTGGGTCATATCATGAAAATCACAGTGTAACCAAAACAAGCATTGTTACTCTGGATGTTTTATCTGTTAACTGATAAATCACTTGGGGAGAACTTAAAAAAAAGTGTAAAGGTAAACTTTCAAGGGTCATATCACCACATGGGATAGGTCACTGTCCAAAACCACAAGTTCTCATTTTTGCCTACTTTCTGACACCATCATCATCTAGTTTTAATTCCCTCTGTATCCGTCTGTATTAATACTTAAGAATAAACTTTTACTTTGGGAGTGTTAAGTTCCTGTTCTGTCAGTTTGTTCAGTCTGCCTGTTTCCATGCTCTTATTGTGAATAACCCTGAGGATCTCAAGTAGAAACCTTTTTCATATTTGACAGATTTTATATGAAATCAATTCAATTCAATTCAATTCAATTGAATTTTATTTATATAGCGCCAAATCACAACAAACAGTCGCCTTAAGGCGATTCACAACTTTCGACTCAAAAGACATGTGGTCACAATGACTTATATTGTGTGTTTACAGTGCATGAAACTTGTGGTATTTTACAGTATAGAATAAAACTTTTAGATTCGTAGGATTATTTTTGGTTTACTGAGGCTTTTTGATCAGTTTGCATATCCACACCGCACCTACTGGGTTACCTTCTGATGAAGAGGTTTGCAACCTTACTATTACCTGACAGTTTGAATGTATTTGTGTGTTTTATTGAACATGGCTACAAGGTCTAGAAAAAAGATAAATGGGAAGCTCTCTAACCTCTAAGTACAGACATTTCAAAACACATCAGTAAAATCCTTCTTTAGAATGGTTGAGCTGTATAGCAATCACATGGTGCAGCTCACTCTTAGTCCTTGATATATGGAGAGACGAGCCTTTCAGGTTTGACTTAGCACATACACACTCTACATACAAGGCACGTGCACAGAAATATATTCTATAAACTGTGTATATGGTGGAAGAAGATATGAAAGTAAAACTCTTCCAACACTTTGAATTCTCTTTCAGCCTCTAAAGCTTCAGCTGCATAGAAGTAATGATATAATTATATTGTAATCACTCTGGTTGCTGCCCACAAGCATTAAATTGTTAGCTAGCATTTCTCATAAATAGATGGCATTAATTTGTGGGGGATGCCCGTGTACATTGCTAATAAGAAATGGTGGGGGATCCTGCATTTAAACAACAGGATTAGTGTTACATGCAGCGAGTGAAACATATTAGCCTCTATTTAGGCGTCCTCATTTATAAAAGGATAACACTTCACTTCAAATAAGCACTGTTCTTTCTGAAGTGTAGTGGGATCTACCAGCAGGAGTGTGGCTGCCTTGGAATTAATATTTAATGTACTGTTTACAAATTGCTTGAAACTCGTGTAGTAAACCACATTGGAGAAGAGGTCAAGAAGTTAACTGAAAAAGACCAAACAACTGTCATTCACCTTGAATCCAAGGCTGCAGCCAAAACCATGGGAGTATGCTGTATCTGTTACAGGGCAGGGGCAAAAAACAGTATGTATGTATATATATATATATATATATATATATATATATATATATATATATATATATATATATATATAAACAAAACACTTGTTTTCTTCCCATCAAACATAAGACTGCGCTCCATCATCATGCTGTGATTTTTTCCCCCCTCCTTTTGTTCGTCCTTTCGCTCCCTTATATGTTCTTACACGTACACACAAAAAACCTACCACTTAAGCACAGCTAAGCAAAATGAAATTTTGGCATTTTTTATTGTCACTCATTGTTTTTATGTCTTATTTTCTTGTATTGATGAAGCACTGTATCCCCACTGGCTGCTTAAAAAAAAAAAATCTAAAGCGTAATGATTTAAAAGCAGTATATTGACTATGTTTTAAAATAACATTGTCCTGTTTAGCGTGTTACATTAAAGTTCAGTTGCTGCTGATGAGATAGCTCTGGTTTGTCTGTACTCGTTTTTCCCATTTCTGAAGGCTGGGCAGGTCACTCGAGAGATACATTGCAAGCTGGATGGCCACTATAGCCATAAAACATAAAACATACGTAAAACAGTAGCCTGGGCAGCCTGTAGACAGGAAAACATGAGAAGAGGTGAGATAATGCTAGCTTGTTAGCAGCAACCAAACTAACAGAAATAAATCATTTCCATAGACAGGCTTTAAGTTAAGTGTAGAACTACAAAATAAACTAAATACCCATACCATAACTGTCATTGTAGGCGGTAGTGGTAAGAGAAACTATAGATCTGTAATAACTAGAGAAGCAATGGAGCCTCCTGCGTGTTTTAATTTCTCTAACTGAGCAGTTTTCGTCAGTGCGGGGTGGAACGAAAAGGCCTTTTAATGGAGATACACTCAGAGCTGATTGCAGGTCATTACACCACCACAGGGAGAGACCAGAGGAAGGAGCTTAATGGTTGAGAGAAAACAGTGCTCGTAAACCATCACACACACATACAGTGAGGCTTACGCTCCTCCAGTGAAGACATGGTATCAATGGGTGCTTCCACACGCTCTGTAATCCAAATTTTACTTCCCAAAACATACACAGAGGCAGTGACACAGACACACACACACACCACTCTCCTATGCTTTTTTTTATGATTATTCTATCACGGCAGAGTTTGTTTAAGAGCCCATTAGAATCAAAAGGGTGACGATTTTCTTAATCAAGCCTAATTTATTAAAACATCAGCCAGAGCTATTAACATTAACAGGCTGAGGCAGGAATGCAGTGGGAGGCTCTAATACAAGAAGAAAAAAATGATGGAAGCTAAAGAAAGACCGAATAAAGAGAACCTTCTTCTTCTATCATTGGTGACAGCTTACTGTTGCTGTGTTTTTGCACAGCAATTCCAAGAGATCACCGATGAAATGCAAATTTCAAAGAGCCAAACTGCGTTTTAATGAACACAAAGCCAGTATCTAGATAGGTTTTCTATTATATATATAGATATGTCTATTATATATATATATATATATATATATATATATATATATATATATGGAATGAAATTTGGATAGAAGAAGTTACTTTTGGCTGCTCTCTTATTCACATGGAGTTACCACAGCTCAGCATCTTTTGATTTGGCTGATTATTACACCAGATGTGCTTCCCAACACAATCCCAATGGGATTTGTGTCTCTTCTGGGGAAGAAACCAGGGATCTTTCACTTGTTAAGCAAATGTGTAAAGCACTACACTATGTAAGACATGTGGAATATGTGGTATGCAACTTGACTATATGGAAGTAAAACTTGAATATGCATTTTTGTGCTTCAAGGCAACTGTTTGTTGTGATTTAGCACTACATAAACAAAACTGAATTGAACTGAATTGAGTATAGAGCGTGAAGCTTAGACACATGGAATAAAACATGAATGTGTGGATAGAAAATTTTAACATAGCGAATGAAACTAGAACATATGGGAACAAACAGCTGGAAATGTTAAACTGAACCAGGTTTTGTTACAAATCGACAACTACACAAAAGAACTTAATTACAATATTTTAACATTCTTTACTCAAAAGAGACTGGGAGTATATGGATTTAAACTTGGATGTAATATTTGGAAGGAAATGTGACTATATGGAAGGAAAACTTGAATATAGAAAATGAAACTTAAACGTATGAAATAAAACTTTAGTATGTGGAATGAAAGTTGGAATTGATTGACAGAAATAATTTTGAGGATAATTTAATGAAATCTCAGGAATCTATGATGCACAGTATCTCTGTCATTGAACTGGTAAATTTCTTAACTTCCTGGCTTTTCAAAATGAAACTGGCGGAAATATTCCAGCACTTTGTTGAGGATCAAGGTATCAACTAAGATTCTTGTGTTGAAATTTGGCTTTTGCAGGCATGCCTCTGTCAGAAAAGGACGGGATTTTGAAGTATATATTTAAACAAAAGAAAAAAAGAGTCTTGAGTCACTAAGTCCGATGGCTCCTACCTCTTTATGAAGCTGCTGCTTGTACTTTTAATTTGAAATTATTTTCATCACACTCGCAAAGGAAATAGAGCACTCAGATGATGCAGAATGATCACTTGTAAACCAGTTTTCCTACACAGCTCTCTTTGTACACATACCCACTCCCTTTTAACACTCTTCTCACTAAGCACTAATGCTCCTTGTGTGTATTGACGTACATCATTGACAAGTCAATTCAATTTACCTTAGGAAAATGGTTGGTGTTTTTATTAGGTTAATTAGCTGGCCCCCAGCGGGAGTTGCGGGATGAGCAAGATAGATGAATTCACAGCTCTCCTGTTATGGCCAACAGGCTAAAGACTTTCAGAGAATGGTAATTTGTCATCATAGAGAAGTATCATATGCTGACATCTTATACACAGAAGCTGCCAATTAATATTATATATATATTTAACCTCTTGAGACCTGAGCTCCCGTTTGTGATGGATTTTTAATTTCTCCTAGATATTTGTGATTAGATTGACCTGATATGTATATAAATTAAGCTTCCTCTTTGAGCAGGAAGTTGTATTTTGTTACATGGTTGTTACATACTTTTATGGGGAAAAAAATGGCCTCGGATGTGGACAATGGGATTATTTTGTAGTATAACACAACAAAAACAACATGACTTAACAAAGTATGGAAACACTATTGAGCAGAATAAAGTATAAGGTGCAGCAAAGCCAAAATGTAATGTGGACGCAGGGTCTTAGGAGGATATGTATGAGTGTGGTAGAAACTTAAAGTAAATTAGTGAAATAACCTAATCTGTTGGTCATCAGCATACAGTATAATGACAAGTGGCTTTGGATAACTTTTGTTAAGTGAAAGAAGAAATACAGGCAGTTATCACTTTCTGCACTTACCCCACTGGCTGCTATAAGTTTAAAATAAAGCTCATGTTATGAACTGTGGCCACTGAGAAATAAATGGGAATGTAATAAAAATACAGTGGTGTGAAAAAGTGTTTGCCCCCTTCCTCATTTCCTGTTTTTTTGCATGTTTGTCACACTTAAGTGTTTCGGAACATCAAACCAATTTAAACAATAGTCAAGGACAACACAAGTAAACACAAAATGCAATTTGTAAATGAAGGTGTTTATTATTAAAGGTGAAAAAAAATCCAAACCATCATGGCCCTGTGTGAAAAAGTGATTGCCCCCCTTGTTAAAGCATACTATAACTGTGGTTTTTCACACCTGAGTTCAATTTCTCTAGCCACACCCAGGCCTGATTATTGCCACACCTGTTCTCAATCAAGACATCACTTAAATAGGAGCTGCCTGACACAGTAAGGTCCACCAGAAGATCCTTAAAAGCTACACATCATGCCGAGATCCAAAGAAATTCAGGAACAATTGAGAAAGAAAGTAATTGAGATATATCAGTCTGGAAAGGGTTATAAAGCCATTTCCAAAGCTTTGGGAATCCAGCGAACCACAGTGAGAGCCATTATCTACAAATGGCGAAGACATGGAACAGTGGTGAACCTTCCCAGGAGTGGCCGGCCGCCCAAAATTACCCCAAGAGCGCAGCGACGACTCATCCATGAGGTCACAAAAGACCCCACAACAACGTCCAAAGAACTGCAGGCCTCACTTGCCTCAGTTAAGGTCAGCGTTCATGCCTCCACCATCAGAAAAAGACTGGGCAAAAATGGCCTGCATGGCAGAGTTCCAAGGAGAAAACCACTGCTGAGCAAAAAGAACATTAAAGCTCGTCTCAATTTTTCCAAAACACATCTTGATGATCCCCAAGACTTTTGGGAAAACATTCTGTGGACCGATGAGACAAAAGTGGAACTCTTTGGAAGGTGTGTGTCCCATTACATCTGGCGTAAAAGGAAGACTGCATTTCAGAAAAAGAACATTATACCAACAGTAAAATATGGTGGTGGTAGTGTGATGGTCTGGGGCTGTTTTGCTGCGTCAGGACCTGGAAGACTTGCTGTGATAAATGGAACTATGAATTCTGCTGTCTACCAAGAGATCCTGAAGGAGAATATCCGACCATCTGTTCGTGTACTCGAGCTGAAATGAACTTGGGTTCTGCAGCAGGACAATGATCCTAAACACACCAGCAAGTCCACCACTGAATGGCTGAAGAAAAACAAAATGAAGACTTTGGAGTGGCCTAGCCAAAGTCCTGACCTGAATCCTATTGAGATGTTGTGGTATGACCTTAAAAAGGCCGTTCATGCTCGAAAACCCTCTAATGTAACTGAATTAGGACAATTCTGCAAAGATGAGTGGGCCAAAATTCCTCCAGAACGCTGTAAAAGCCTCATTGCAAGTTATCGCAAACGCCTGGTTGCAGTTGTTGCTGCTAAGGGTGGCCCAACCAGTTATTAGGTTTAGGGGGCAATCACTTTTTCACACAGGGCCATGATGGTTTGGATTTTTTTTCACCTTTAATAATAAACACCTTCATTTACAAATTGCATTTTGTGTTTACTTGTGTTGTTCTTGACTATTGTTTAAATTGGTTTGATGTTCCGAAACACTTAAGTGTGACAAACATGCAAAAAAACAGGAAATGAGGAAGGGGGCAAACACTTTTTCACACCACTGTATAATATTCCTTGCAATCTATGAAATTTTTCATATTTCACCAAAATATCTGATAAAAAAAAAAATCAGGATCTCTCAGCTTCTGCTGATTGAGTTTTGATAAATTCCTTTTCCAGTTCCCAAGGATGGAATGGTGGTGGGGTGATTAACACTGTTGCCTCACAGCAAGAAGGTCCTGGGTTCAAATCCACGAGCTCACAATTCTTCAGTTGGAAGAATGGCTCAAATTGACTCAAAAGTTTCATTTTTCCTAAATAACAGGTACTGAATGCTGTGCATTAAAATTTGGTATAAATAAGAAAAATGAAAATTTCCAGATAATTTTCACTTGGTAGTTGATTGGGAACCAGTCTATTTGGCCACCAAACAAGAGCCCAGTTGTGTGGGGCACAGTGTCAGTAAAGATGGTCAATATCAGTGACCTTAACAGACCTCTCAATCACCAACTAGTAATTGTGCCAAGAACAGTCTTGGAAGTCCTTCAACTTGAGTGGAAGTACAAATTAATGGAATATATCTTTAAGGAAGTAGAATGTTTAATTTGAATACAGAAGAAAGTAACAAAATGACTGACCATCCAACAACCAGCACACATATAAGAGTTATATGTGTGGATTTAATTTTTCTGAGTGGCTCCATCAGTGAAAAACATTCAGACATAGCGATGCCCCCACTGGAACAGCTGTTAAACTTGTGTGAGATGCATATGCACAGACATCAACATTGAAAAAAAAGTAATATTCAGCTCTCTTATTAGTGTACAGCCTGGGTGAAAACCTTGCATCTGACATGCACAATGTACACACACCAACATATCCCCTGCTGAGCACACACACAGCAGCAGAGAGGTGGGAACAGTGGACAGGCGGCATAGGGCTCCCTTGCCAAAAGCCTTATTGATTGGGATAAAGGTCTTTTGATGAGGAAGATTGCTCATCAGGCTGGAACGACATGCTTCTCAGATGTGACGCCTTTTCAGACCAGCCCAGGGGCCCATCGACCAACGCATGGCTATCCTATTTGTGTACGTGTGTGTGCGTTTATGTGTGTTTGTCTGCCTGTCTTTAGTAATCACACTTAAGACGAGCTGGCATTGATTGGAGAAAGGCCCATCTGGGTCACCCTGGCCCCACCCTGACATGTCCTCTGTTGGGGGAAAGGACATGATTGGTGGTTGGCAGTGAACTTCATGCTCCAGCCATGATGCATGTCAGACAAAATGAGAAGATGCAATTGACAAAGCATGCTACAACTATATTTTATTTGGGGGTAAGCATGGACTTTCAAAAGAGTTGTAGGTTTAGAACTAGTCACACGAGTCGTCTGGGGATATGCCTATTTACTGGTTCATGTGAAAGAAAGCAACTCCCATTGGTGTAGAAGGGGTTAAACAAAGGGCAACAACTTTTCCTTCCTGACAGTGTGGTTGTGTCCTAAGGTTGTATATAACAAATGGACATTGCCACAGTAATGTCATCCATTGGTTAGTGAAGTCCCATTATGACCCTCAAGTTGAGTGTTTTCACTATCACCATATGGTTGTTTTGACCGAGGGCCACTGCACACTCATACAGTGGCAACTTGTTGATCACACAGTATGACCATCCTAACTTTAATGAGGACCATAATTAACAGAATCAACATCATGTTGTAATCAGTACATCCATTTGAAACTAGGGTTATTGTTTACTGAGGTCACAGATGGATTGAAAAAAAGAAATGATGTTTTACAGATTTATTAAAGTGTTCTCATCCAAGCATAAAATATCATGGTATTTTGTCAAAAGCTTCCCCCAATACAAGCAAGGTGACATTTGGTAATAGTGCACCCTGGCCAAGATGGTATTGGCACCTGAGAGAAAACTGTCTCTTGTTACAGTCCTACAAAGTCAGCAAGACAAAGGAGCTGATTGTGGACTGCAGCAAGAAGCAGGAGCGGTGCTACGAGCCTGTCCTGATCAATGGAGCCCCAGTAGAAAGAGTAGACAACTTCAAGTACCTTGGAGTACACATCTCACTGGACCTGTCGTGGTCTTGCCACACCAGCTCCATAGTGAAGAAGACTCCCCAGCGTCTCTACCACCACAGACATCTAAGAGACTTCAGATTGCCCACCGAGGTACTGCGGAACATCTGCACCTGCACCACTGAAAGTCTCCTCACGGGGAACATCATAGTCTGGTTTGAGAGCAACACCAAGCAGGACAGACAAGCTCTTCAAAGAGTGCTGCATTCAGCAGAATGCATCATTCAGACTGAACTTCCTGACCTGCAGACCATCTACTACAGCTGGTGCCAGACCAAAGTCAGAAAGATTGTGAAAGACCCCAGCCATCCCAACTATGGGCTCTTCTCTCTGTTGAGGTCAGGGAAGCACTTTTGCTCCCTGAAGGGTAACACTGAGAGGCTGAGGAGGAGCTTCTTTCCGCAGGCTATTAGGACCCTGAATCAAGACAGCTGACGGACTACACCATCATGTCAAGCTATTTGACCTGGACTATTTTATATATATTTTGTTACTTTGTTATTTTGTTATATATTTTATTTTGACTATCTTTTATTAATCATTCCCCCTCCATTTTACCTCAGTGTATATTTTGATTATATTCTTGATTAAATTCTTTAAAATCATTCTATTTATATCTTCATCTTGTGCTATAGTGTAAGAGTAGCTGTACCCTGTATGTCCATGCATGTGACAAGAAAACTTTGATTTGAATGTATTTGATTTTGTTTGGCATTGGTAGAGATTTGGTAATTTTTTCACAACGGCAACTCTTATGACAGGCAGTTATTGTCATAACCCTATGTTGGGTGTGACCCACAATTTCTAAGCTTTCAGTATGTTTAAACATGAGATGAAATGAAATTTAAATGATGATAAATGTTAAAAGATACCTTTTGGATATCAGTAATGCCAGTGGCTTTGAAATAGTTATTTGACACTCTGGGAATGAGAATAAGTTTGAATATTTCCCAAGAAATTCATTTACTCCGTGCTATTCCACTGAACTCACCCAGAACCATCCTGTCTCATGTTTTCTCTTCTGGAGATTCACCCTGATTTGGAGAACCACTCCAACCAAACACTGTGTCAGGTGGGGAATAAGTTACCAGTAAGCCAAACTCAAGAAGGATGCAGGGCAGATTCTATCTAACAACATTCAGATATTTCATTCAATTTGCAAATACCTCCGACTGCACTGGAAATTTCAGCCATGAACCAAAAATACTGCAAGTTGCACAGAGGATAAAGATAACACTGTCCTGTAAGCAGTTACAGTACATTTTAGTAATAGATGTAAGCAAGTTGTGCTGCAGAAGTGTCCTTGAGCAAGACAGCGAATTGCATTTCTTTTTAAATCTTCATCAAGATCTCTTGCCCCTCCCTCACTCCTCTGTCTTCTTCTCCAGTCTCTAAGTATTTTTTAAATAATCTGTCATCCAAATGAAAAAAGTACAAATCAGCTCAGCTTACCCGCACAGCCAGATCAGATATAGTGATGTTCTTTCCACTTCTGCTCTGTCAGATTCTTTTATTTCTTCAGACTTTTTGTTTGTTTTTAGTTTTCTTTGTGTATGTGTGTGTGTGTGGGGGGGGGGGGCTTCAAGAGAAGGACTGGCTAATCATTTTAGAGTTGCTATGGTACCCAAATGCTTAATAATTGATTAGAATTGATTTTAACCTAGCTCTGACCTGAGCCAGGACGGACAGGCAGTGCTGTCCATCAATATGTGCGTTTATGGGTGTGTGTTTTTAATATTCATTTGTGGCGGTGCAGTTTGTATTTGCGTGTGATCAGTGCACTCACAGTATAACCCTCTCCAAAACAGAGGTGCGTGTCTTTGTGTCCACACATGCTCATTGCAAGAGAAAAGAGGGCAGTGTGCTCATCTTTAAAAGCTCCAGACGTGTTCCCAGAATTAAATATTTAGGCTGACGAAGTCTTGACCTCCCTTGCTTGCAGAGACTCCTGGTTGCCATTGATTTCTGACAAGACAACTGGGACGCCATTACAGCAAAATGCACTATAGCTGGCCACACATACCCTCTGACACTCACCGGTTTAACACCCTCCAAGCTACCACCACTGGCCACTGCTCCTGTACTGTATATACTTCTTGCAAATGGGTACAATTCAAGGTCTTCCTTCTACATTATGTCTACCCGCCAAACACACAACCACCTCATGTGGGTTCCAATCACATACCCGACTGAAAGCAGATTAGAGAGAGGCAGTGACAAAGAGTGGGCAGCATCAGTATCCTTCCACCTGAGACTGAGACAAAGACAGATTAAAAGCCAGTTCCTGAAAGAGATCAGGTTTATATTGTGTTTAATCCCCTGCGTTTAACTAGGCTTTTATAATGTCAAATAAAAGGTATTCAAATAAAAGTGACAGTTTTGGAAAATACAGGATCTTAACTGGTGCAGTGATTCCACTCTAACACGTTTCTTTATCTTCCTCTAACTCTGTCACTCGGAAAGTTTGCTTGTCGAAATGTAATCGGGAGGTTTGGGTTGTGCTCAAAACAACTCTGTTCTTGCTTGAAGTATAAAAAAAAAGAAAAAAACAAAATGTGGAGTAAACAAGATAAACTTTCAAATGTTTTTGAGCATTTGTCAACAATCTTCCACAGCTCTTCAGGGCCAGGTAATTTCCTCTCAGCAGGGTAGCTCTGTTAAGAGGTTTCAGATTACTAAAAATGCATTACTGACTGCTTTTTACAAACTCAAGGATACATTTAAACATTTCATAGGATGCAAGAGTCACTGGTCCTTAATTCTCCGAAACTGACTTTATTTTTTCAACAACTTTCTGCGGGGCTGATTAAATAGAGAAGACAGTTTGTAATGATGCAAACATGAGTTATTCAAGGGAAATTTTGTTCTTTTAGAAGATAATTTTTTATTTATTTATTTATTTTTACTTACAGCTGTCCATTGGTGATTCTAATTAGCCCAAAGGTGTGAATGTGAGTGTGAATGGTTGTCTGTCACTCTGCACTTGCCCTGCGACAGAGTGACGACCAAGGTTTCTGGATTGATCCACACTGGGTTAGGGTAGAAACTATAATTCTGATAAAAATAATTACGGCACCATTTACTCACCTGCTAACTCCACCTTAACAATCATGGAGGGGGTTATGACCCCCCCCCCAATAATCTGATCCAATCACTATAACCTCCCCCCCCCAATAAAGTCACATCATTTCGATTTACAAAAAATATCTTACTTAAATAACATGTTAATGTTCTTTATTCATTATCAATTTTGGGTAAAATACTAGCAAGTTTAATCATTTGGTAATGTAACCCCCTCTCCCCACAAAAACTTGGTATCACCCCACCTGCTTTCTCTACCAAGCCCTTCACCATTTGCTACACAGCTGCAACTCTCTTGTTGTCTTTAGGTAATTTTGACCTGATTTCAAAATTTACAGTGTCATATATGTACATTTAAGCATAATTGCTGAAAATGACATGAAGGATTTTAGTCTGCTCTTGTTTAAATGGATACATTTGTGGAATTCTGTCGTAATTTCTCCTAGCCAAATTAAAGTGCACCAGGTAAATACATAAACTTGGAAAATTGAGAAATTTAGGTGTGTCATATAATAGAGTCTAAAAGTGTAAAATATTTGTTACTGTTGGAAGAAATGTGAAAAATGTAAGCCTTTTCTTAATTGTTCAAGGTGCAGAGTAAATACAAATAAAGTTAAATAAATACATAATAAAAGCATTACAGTGTATTTCTAAGACGGTTAACCCCAAATCTCCTGAATCCTTTTAGAAAAGTAAATGATTTAATAAATAAATAAATAGGCAGAGAGCTTAACCCCCCCAATGTTGGACCCAAAGTTACACCCTTGCCAACAATACATCACAATTATACTCAGAGAATATTTGAATATAACCAGGCCAAATGCAGAGAAAGGTCATCAAACTCTGAACTACTTTACGCACAATGACAACTTAACACCACAGACAAATCACAATGTACTAAATAAGAGCATCCATGAGTGTGTGCACACGCATGCGTGTGCGTGCATGTGTGTGTCTGTGTGTGTGTGTGTGTGTGTGTGTGTGTGTAAGCAGACCACATTTAGGCCATAATCTGTGCCCTGTACAATAGGTTAATCACAGTGTGGATTAAAAAGCCAGTGGATGCGCCAGAGGAGGGTGTGTTCTCTCAGTTTGTCTGACAATGGCAGGAACCCAAAAAAAAAATAAAAAAAAATAGCATTTTAATCCTACCTCACCTCACTTCCTGTCCAAACCATTGCTTCAAGGCCAAAACATGTTTTTAGAGGACAATCCTTCTGCACTTCCTATTTCCCATGTTTATATCAAAAGTCACTTCTAACAGGTGGGTTCAATTAAATCAAATTCACTTTTATTTATATGGTGCCAAGTCATAACAACAGTCACCTCAAGGCACTTCATTATTGGAAGGTAAAAACTCACTTTTAACAGGAAGAAACCTGCAGCAGAGCCAGGCTCAGGTAGGGGCTTTTTGGTCCCAACTCTAGATAGCCACGTTTTGGTGTGTTTAGCAAACTCAGATTTCTAGAAATGAGAGCTGCTCCATCTAAAGTGAGACTAATATCATCTCTCCTAAAAAGACCAGGTTTTCAGCAGAAAGTTTCCAAATTGTTTATGAATAGCTAGACTATCTATGAATAGCTAGGCATCATCTGCATAGTGGTGGAAGTGTAGGGAAAAGGCCCCAGGGTTGAGTCTGTTGGTACTCCCTGTTGTTATTCCGTATGGTTTATACACAAAACCTTTTCTTCCCATGCTGTGAGGGATCTTGTAGTCATTTTTGATCAGGATCTGTCCTTCAGCTTGCACATTAAACAAATATATTGTACAGTGCTCCCTCGCTATATCGCAGTTAATTTATTGCAGCTTGCACCTTCATCGCCATCAGAACTGCACAGCTACATAATTCATTATCTTCATCATTCAAGTTGTAGTAAGAAAGTGGGAAAGGTTTATATGAGTGTGGGAAGGGTTTATAAAACCTTAAAATATATAAATAATAAAAAAAATATAAGGTGAGGTGAGGGATCACTGTATTCCCTTCCTTCATTTTCACAGTATCAGTAAAATAAGAAACATGCTGTCTCAGAATGATGATGAAAAGCTTGTTCATGCATTTATTACTTTTAGGCTGGACTACTGTAATTCATTTTTATCAAGTCATTCTAAAAGCTCCCTGAAAATCCTTCAGTTGAATGCCCCAGCAAGAGTAATGACTGGGCCTGGAAAGTGAGACTATTTTTCCCATATTAGCTTCTCTTCATGTGCTCCCTGGTAAACTAGTAAATAGAGTTTTCAAAACTAGAATGGAAGGCAGAGCCTCAAGCTTTCAGGCCGCTCTTCTGTGGAACTAGCTCCCAGTTTGGATTTGGGAGATAGACACCCTCTCTGCTTTTAATATTAGGCTTAAAACTTTCCTTTTCGATAAAGCTTATAGTTAGGGCGGGATCAGGTGACTCTGAACATAGACTTAGGTTGCTGGGGACTTCCTATGATGCACTGAGCATTTCTTCTGCACTCATCTCTTTTTCCATCTCTGTTTATACACCACTTTTATTTAATAATTAGCAATTATTAAACTATGTCTCTCTCTTTCTTATAGTTTGCCTTTTGTCCTGTCTCTCTCTACTCCCCCCCTCCCTCGCAAAACCAGGGCCCCCTGCCTAAACTTGGTTTTGCCAGAGGTTTCTTCCTGTTAGAAGAGAGTTTTTCCTTCCCACCATCACCAAGTGCTTGCCATTAGGGTGTCATGTGACTGCTGGAGTTTCTTTCTAATATTGTAGGGCTTTTATTTTACAACATAAACCACCTTAAGACAGCTGTTGTTTTGAATTAGCACTATATAAATACAATTAAATTTAATTTAATTATTCTTCCCACTTCCTCCATTGGAGTAGATGTCAAGGCAACACCTAAATCTGAGTCTGGAGATTGTGTTCCTCGAGGCCCGAAGTTCCATAGCGGAAACACCATGGTGATGGTTAGACTCTAGTAAACCTTCAACCACAGTAAACTTCCTCACAGCAGTTGATTTTTTCTTTACATCAGCAGGATTCACTCTTTGCTCACCAGATCTAAACAGATGTTTTCTTTCACTTAGCCTAAAGAAACTTCTTCTTTCCTAGAGCTTCTGTATTTCCCATCATACCTCCGCAGATGCTCCAATATTCTGACGTCCATCTAGTACCTTCCAAAGCGCTCTCACACCACTTTTCATCACTGTTCACACACTGTCTCCCTGCTACTGTTTTAATCCTCAGTACTAACCCCAGTACTAACCCATAATGCAGTAAAGGCAACTGCTCCATCTTAACTCTAATCCACAGTCAAACCCTATACACTGACCCAACTGTCTACTGTCCTCCTCTGTCTCTGAAGCTTCAGTATATCCCAGTGGTTTGAGGAACCTGTGGTCATTCATTTTAATCCCTTTGTTCTGGTCACAGTTTTGGATTATTATTTAACCCTTTTATTAATGTGTATGAATACACTTATTGTAAGTGTTGGCCAAAGTGATGTTAGTTTGTGTACTGTAATACAAGTCTATTTTAAAAGGAAGTCTATTGTAAAAGCACACAATCATGTGCCCAGGTGTGTTTAATAAGATGCTGCATTATTTGCATCATTTCCATTTTAAGATATTTGAATAAACTATTGAATAAACTCTTGTGCCCATTTGTTATGTTTCTCCACTTATTAATTCATGTTCCACCTATAATTTGTCACCTATTTTTTCTAATACAAAAACAACATTGTGAGTGCCACACACAAAATCAAATTCCTCCATGAATATCATAAATCATTTGAGCAGTGGCCACTCCTCACATTGCACACATGTTCTTTTGATTAAAATGAAGATCTTGACCAAAACAGTATCATGAGCTGTTTTCAACTGGACCCACCAACTTTTAAAACTTTTCTCTCTTTTACCTCCCAGCATCAATTCCTCCTCCCTCTGCTATTTCTAGCACACTGGGCCTCCTGCAGCTCACATTCCCTGGACTAATCTCTGCCAGTTCAATGTTGTTCAATTAGATTCCAGTTGACATGCATTGGAAGTAGGCAGTCCTCCTCGTAATTCAGCCCTCTTTATAGCCAATCTATTTTTTAATAAAGGTTCAGAGGAAAACATTAAAGTATTGATCTTTATTTATCGACCTCGGCCCAAAGCATAGTTAAAGCTGACACAAATCAATCAAAATAAATTTAAAATGATGATAGCACATAGGAGGAGCCTGGCCTCCTGTTTCGGAGAGTAATTAGGGGGCTACGCAGAGAAAACCCAAGGCAATAAGAGTAACAGTAACACACACACATGCAGCAGCAGCAGCAGAACAAGCTGCAGAACTGTTTAGCAGACTGCAGATTAGAAATTTGTTTTGTATTAAATGAGACGACTAAGAGGCAAGGTTAATGAAAGGGCACAGCACTTTGGGGCCGCAGTAATCCACTGAAACCCTCTCTTCACTGAATCTAATGTGCAGCTCTCACACACACACACACACACACACACACACCCATCCCTGGGAGGCAGCCTCTGGGACATCCTCTGCTTAGCTAAAACAATGGGTATTAATTTTAAAAAGTGAGTGAAAAATGGCTGGTTGGTGGTTGTGTGTGTGAAAGTCAAGTAGCCCCATGTGCATTAAATGATTTTAATCTGCCTGATGATGTCCACTGAGTAGAGAGGTCACAAAATGTGTAGGTGCACCCAAGGGACTTAACTAGAACATGATGATCCACCTATGTTGCCCTCTCATGCAGCCTGCCCTAGTTTGGGTACACTTATTTCAAATCATCAGTGAACATTCCTCCAAATTGTTGTGTGAAACATGCATCAGGGGTGTGTCATGTAATAAATCACTGGAGATGGGACATAGTGAAAGGTGTGCATTTGGTGTCCGCACTTATCTCTCAAGTGATAACTGTACATGTACGGCAGATGCTTGTTCAGATGTTTCTAGGACACCTGTGACAATATATATATATATATATATATATATATATATATATATATATTTTTTTTTTTTTACTAGAATGTGTAACGCATTACATATAATACACATATTACTTCGACTATGATGTCACTGCCCCATTGCTTGAAACCATGCAATGAAAACTAAGTCAATGTGGCAGTGTGACTAAACTTTTTCCACTCCAATTATTTTAAGAGTACCAGCTGTTTACCTCTTAACCAATGAACACATCCTAAAATCACGTCAGGTCACACCCTAAAACTATGCTTGTTTAGCATGTGCTAAATTGCAGATCCTTTTGGCCTCATGTGTGTGATCAAACACCAAGGTGGGTACAGCTGCGTCTGTGCACATGATACCTTGAGTCCAGCATATTTAAAATAGTATGCTGTGACTGAATAAATAAATGGCATACTAAATACCTGTGCTTGAGAATTTTCTTTCCAGCTAAAATCCTTGCGGTACTAACAAGCAGTATTGTTATTTAATGTAGTGATTAAGTTCTGAAAATGTTAATGTCTGTTTCACCATTTGATAGAATTAAATCTTGGTAAAAACTAGGCCTTGCTGTACTTGCCTTACCACCGGAGAACATACTAGTGTTTCAACACCTGTGCTGCCACAAAAACTAATCTCTTTGGAATGACTTTGGGTTACGAGTCGCAAATCTGTAACATGCTATACTTCTAATAGGATTTAAGGGATGAAAAATGAAGTTTTTCCTAAAGGGTACTAAACAAAGTGCACTTCCTGCCTTTATGTAATTTTTCCATCATTACTCCTTATTCATTATAAAAGAAAAAGAATGTGAACAGAACATATAAAGTATATAGAGTTTTTATTTCTGCCTTCTTCTTTGTTAGGGGAAAAAATATTAAAATGACCCACACTGAATAATTACTTTAAAAAAGTCAAAGATTTCAGTTTTTTATGAAACTGACTGAAGCTGATTGAATAAGAATGCAAACCCTCGACACACCAACTTCAAAACACTTGGATTCCACTTGAAATACTAACAATTCTTGACATTCAACTATTCAAATTTCATTTACTGCATAGTTTTATTCATGGTTGTGTTCATTCTCTCAAACATCTAACCTGTGACTGAGACACTACAACAAACGGAATAGTTGCAGATCTGTTTTAGCAGGGTCTGCAGACGACAGTCTCCATGCTTGGCTGATATAACTGTGGTTTAGATAAACTGCACCTTTGCACAGATGTAGTGCTGTCCACACTTTTTTTCCTCAAAGTAAGGAAATATAGAATTATAACATTTAGGACAATGTGGGTAAAATTCAGTTTGTTTGTGTGTATTTTAACCAAGCAATCCAACAAAAACAAAAGAAAAGGTCAAAGCCGTCATAATTACATTTATGGTGCATACTGACTTATTCATGGTCAGTTCATGCACTGATTAAAAAAAAAATCTGAGCAGCAAGAAGTTATTTCATCGAGGTGGTACCAACCCAGCCAAGAGATGTAATTGCAAAAGCTTCTCAGCCCGGATGTGCCAGAAACACCTCATCTAGGGGGTGTCCAGGAGGCAGCTTAATCAGATGCACAAACCCCCTAAACTGGCTCTTCAGATGTGAAGGAGTAGTGGCTCTACTCTGAGCCCCTCCTGAACAACCACGATCCTTACCTTGTCTCCAAGGGAAAACTCAGACACCATGGAAACGTCACCCTTTTCCAACTGAAAACCATGGCCTCAGACTTGGAGGTGCTCATTATCTTCCCAGCCACTTCACACTCTGCTGCAAAGTGTATCAGTGAAAGCTGGAGGTCATCGTTCTGTGTAGACAACAAAACCACATAAATCTCCAAAAAGCGGAGACAAGAGTCTGAGACCTCCAAACCACGAGGCTCTTTTAGGCTCTACCTGGCCAGGCCCCATGGACAAAGGACCAGGTGCTCATGGAGGAGCCCCTTCTCCAGGTTTGTCACGGTAAACTGTTTTATTTCATCATAGGAATTTTCTGACTCCTGGAAAGGACAGTACCAGGAGCAAATTGCTTCAGACATACATAGCTCTAGGATCACTCAGTCACACAAACCTGTCCATCATGATAATGTGGTGATTCATGGAGGGGCACAGGGAACTTAAGATTTTTTTTTTTTTTAAATCCTGTCTCAACCCTCGCAAGGTGCCAAGCGGCACCCTCCAAGGCTGAAAACTGAAACCTGTGAAGAAGTTCCAAAAACTGCATTTCCTCTACTGACTACTTGAGACTGGCTTCAAAAACAAGTCATTCCCATAAACTCCCACGGTAAAATGTCCAGGTTTACAAGATTAAAAACAACCTTACAGTGAGTGATTTTCTTTCATCCATCTAGACACTGGAGTTGGAGTCAATTCTTGGCCCCTCCATAGTGTGGTATTTGTGCCTTTTCTCTAAAAAATAATAAGGGTTACTGTGTGACCCAGTCTATTAAAACTCTAGTATTTTAATAGTCTGTCACTTATCACTAATTAGCAGAAGTGTCTTTGTTTAGGACCCCTATAGTTTTGATAACTAAGCTTTCCAGTGTTAATTGATAATGCAGTCCTCCACCCTCTCATTGTCTCGTTCCTTCTGACTCCAAAACACTGTAGCGGAAACCAAAATGCTAAACTTGAGGCATTCAAATGAGTCAAAAACCATGATTGATGCCATGGTGGTCATGACCATATTTTATATATCGAGTCTATGGTCTGTGTGTTAACTAATAAAGATAAATGGCAGCTAAATATCATTTCCACTTTTGGAGCAGCTGAGGCTGTAAACATCAATAAAAAAGTTTTTTCTTATTCATTTACATGAACATTGTCTTTCATGTTGTGGTGACTGACCTTTATTTACCCCCCCCCCCAGCTGAAGATAACTGGCCTTTACATATTTTTCTTTTTGATAGGCATAATTGGTTGTATTTGAGTACTTAATCTGTTTCTAAGTAAAAGCTCTCTCTTGTGTTCCTAACATGGCTTTTTTTGTGAAACAGTACATATGATTATCTATGGCTGTGGCTTTCACCCTTTGACAATCCAGTGCTAACTCACCTGTTAGACCAGAGAATAAGTTAGGTGAGAGGGAATCAGAGGAGGAGAGAGAGCAAACATGCTGCAGGGTAAGAATGGAAGACAGAGAAGACATATCTAATTTGAGTTAATGTGTTGTGAGGCATATATAGGTATTCATATAGTCAGTCTAACATTTAAACAGGTCATCAGTTGTAGCTGACTAATGTATTTAAACTTCAGTCAGTTGGCTTCTGTTCATAAACACAATCAGACCTCTGCACCTCGTGCATTGGCACGTCCTTCGCGAGCCCCTCTACCTATGTTGGTAAACTGTAAACCTCCCAGCATTGGCTGAAAGGTTGACAGTTTGATTTATAGCATAGTTTTCTATGTGGGTTGATATGAAGACCTCAAATGCTAATTTCAAATCATGGAGGATACAACCTGATCGCACGTTACATTGGAAACTAGGGGTGCACTTCAGCTTTGATTAGACACTGTAACTATTCAGCAGAGCCATCTTTAGATTTTCCATTATCCCTCTGTCTTGTGAATGATGACTACATTCATTTTCTATAAGAAGTGAAGCACAGTGTGGAACATTAATTCTCCAAGTTCTTTTCAGAGAAAACATACCCTTCTGAATTAAACAGCACTGTTTTATGTTACTAAATGCCTTATGTGTCACTGTTCTGATCCTGCATACATTTTCTTTTTTGCTGTCTGCTAAATAACCAACAACATACAGACATGGACAAAATTGTTGGCACTCTGAGCCATTGTTTTTTTTTTTTTTTTTTTGAAATGGTTGATGCACTACATGCTTGTATGTGGTATGTAATGAATGCTAATCACTGTATGTGCGGTTGATTCATGGCATTAACTAATCCTAAGAAGCACCACCCCATAGAGCACTCTGAGGGATGCAGTCAAATGCCTTCTCCAAGGCAAGTTTTACACCCTTAAAAACAAGAACTCCCAAACTATGGCAAAATGTGTTAATTGCATTGTGTTTTGTTGCATTCTTGCTTCACTGACTGGACTGCCATAAAGCAAAAGCACAGCTGAACACAACTGAACAATATTCCTCTATAAAGCAATCATCTCTTAAATTCCCATACAAACTATCTCTACTGCTCTCCTTTGAACCCAGACCCCCTGCAGCCCGCTATGACCAGCACCTCAGCTCCAGTCATCTTGCTTCTTTGAATTTATATCTTCCTTTCTCAAGAAAAATCTTTCTTTGCTCTTTACCAAGGAACCACTGTTGAGCCAGGCATTTCAGCCTGGGTGAGATATTAATGAGTTTACAAGGACCTTCCCGGTCTAATTATGTCGAGCAACTGCTGTCTCTTACTGGGCCACGGCTCCCGGAGGAGAACACAAATCTACCAGGCAAGCAAAACTCGCCTACTTTTGACAAAATACTCGACACACAAGGATACAAATAACGTCGAGCATCCTTCATTACCACCACTGCGATGTCGCAGGCAAGATTAATATCGCCACCCAGCATCACCACCCCAAATTTAACCTGAAAAATACTTGACTTTGGCATTAAGACAACGGCTATTAGTGAGGGTGGGTTTGTGGAAGCGGAGAAAAGAGAGACTACATCCTTATGGGGAGATCGTGTAAGAGAGCTCCAAATACTGTAAGTACCATTAAAGTGATTGGATGTGACCTTTGTGCAGGCTGAACTATTTAACATGTTCGTGAAAGCTTCTTCACCTTGCTGACATTTGAATAGTGACACTGACACTGGAAACCACAAATTCTAAAGGGATGTGACTCTGCCTTCTCTTCACAGGAAGAAAAAGGGTGAAATCCTGGGCTTCTTTTAATCTTATATAGTGGTGCAGGTTTTAGGTTTTGCATGGTTAAATGGATGCATAAAAGCAAATATCAAGCATTTTTTTCTAGGTCTCAGATGAGATAAACAATTAAATGTTTTATTTAGCAAAAGATAAAATCCCTTATATTACAATTTAAAATAATAGAGAGAACTCCACTATACCCTGCAAGCAAGCACTTTAAGATAATGGGAGAAAGAAGTACATTTCAACAGGAAGAGACCTGGGATAATGTGGAGGTCAATAAGAATAAACAAAAACTAATAATAATAATTGCATAATAATTTCTCTTCATTAAAATGTAAGCATTTGTTATTTCAGTGTCATTTTTGATATTCAGCTCACTAAAACCATATCTAGTCATTTTTAGAGCTTTCCTCTAACAAAGTCAAAAGCTGTCAGTAAGGATGAAATATCAGCCCACACTGCTGGGCACAGGCTAAAAGGCTTCAGGGCCCCAAAGCCAGAGCGTCTTTTGAGTGATTGCTAAACATAAATCAAAAGTGGGAATGTCTTGGTGTCCCTACCTAGTTCCTTCTTATCTGCATATTTCATCCCACTACATGTATTCTATTGTACAGATCCACCTTAACCAGGAAAATGTATCATTTATTTATACTATCCTCCTGGTTGGAAGCCTAACCGCATTTTCTTGTTTCAGTATTTCCATTTTGTGTAATATAATGTGTAATGTGTTTTTGGCAGTACTTGTTAAGCAAAATCTTCAGATGTTTTAGTATTACTGAGATTATCATATTCAGACTATATCTCAACTGTCATTCAAAAACTACTGAAGGTTTCAGTGAGCCATGGTGCTACTACAAATGCTGTACTTGAAGTATTTGTCTTGGCTCAATCCTGCTGCCTAAATATATTAGATAGTGACAGAAGACACAAAAGTGGGGAAAGAGCAGGGGGAGGACATGCAGCAAATGGCATGCTGTCTTGAGTAGATAATGATTCATTTGAACTCCCATGCTGGTAAATGATCTTTGCCAGTCAATATCAGCCAACCTTTCAAACTAACCATCACCTGGTTTGTGCAGACCAACTAAGTTACAGCTAGCTTGCTCGCCACAGCATTTTTCCTTGCTAACGTTATCTCTAGCAAAATCAAATCTGAGTGGAAATGCTAGTTGGTTAGACTGCCACATGATTTCACCTGCTAATGTGACCCATCATCATAACCTATGTATATCAAACAGTGTTGATTTTAGCCACCAGTGAACCATGTAACAGTGCAACTGCTTTCTACAGTAAGGCAAGAAAGGGGTGGTTAGCCAGCACACTGTAGTTAAGCTACGCAGCGTATTTGTTGCCAATATATAGCTTGGGACACTCAGAAAGGTCGGTCTTTCAGTCACTGTACAAGATACATACAATAGTGCAATCATGCAGGAAGAAACTGTGGCTGTCTCACCACTATTTTGGACAAGGCTGGCTTTCATGCACACAAGCATGTGTTGCATATATGCAAGCAAGAGAATGCTGACACATGGTAGCAAAGGCTTGCCCATGCTGTCCAATCCAACAAACAAGCTACTGTAGCTCAAATTGCCCCCCCCCCAAAAAAATTAATGTTTATTCTGACAGAAAGGTGTCAGAATACTCAATGCAGTTTCCAGTTTGTTGTGTATGGAGCTGCAAAGTCACAGACCAGTCATGCTAACTGATGTCACCCGCTGAACAGAGCAGGACCATGGAGCAATGGAAGAAGTTGGACTGGTCTGATGAATCACATTTTCTTTTACATCACATGGATGGCTGGGTGATTGTGCATATCTACTGATATGTATCTATACCAGGATGCACCATGGGAAGAAGGCAAGCTGGTGGAGGCAGTGTGATGCTTTGGGCAATGTTCTGCTGGCAAATCTTGGGTCCTGCCATCCATGTGGATGTTACTTTGACACATCATACCACATACCTAAGCAGTGTTGCAGACCATGTACACCATGAAAACATGGATGAAGTATTCCCTGATGGTGGTGGCCTCTTTCAGCAGGATAATGTGGTTCAGGAATGGTTTGAGGAGCATAGCTATGACTTTGACGTGTTGACTTGGCCTCCAAATTCCCCAGATCTCAATCTATTTGAGCAATATGGGATGTGGTGGACAAAGATGTCCGATCTATTGGGTCCCAACTTCGCAACTTACTTAAAGGATCTGTTGCTAACATTTTAGTGTAGACACCGCAGCACACCTGAGTGTCTAGTGGAGCCCATGCCTCAACAGGTCAGGGCTGTTTTAGCAGGAAAATTATGTATATTTTTTTTTTCTTTTTTTTTTAATTGCATGGCCACCATTACAAATTTGAAAGCACCAGTAAGTACAGCAGACCAGAATTATGGACATTCATTAAAGTAGTCCTTTAAAATTGTTCTGGCAGTAATGGCAGAGATTTAAAAAAAAAAGATATTGTTTGCCTTTATTTTCCCTGCTCTGTTCTTCCACGTGGAAAATTTTTTCTTGGCTCTCCACTTTTGACATGGTAACCATGCTGTTACAATGGTATAATGGCCGTCATTACAGCTGTAAAAGTCAAATTAACTGAAATTTCTACTGACATCAGTGTCAGTAAAGCTGAAGTAACTGATACAAGTTTGATCAAAGTTTGAACAGAAGGAACTGAAGTGGTGCAGCTTGTTCAGAGTATGTCCACTTTGCAAACAGTGAATGATCATTGAAATGCAGCTCTGAGGACCAAATGACATCATCGCCATACCTTATGCAAATATCCAGCAGAATCCATTACACAGCAGGAGAGATAAGTGCGTCCAGAGCGGAGCAAGGCCCACTCACACTCACAGCTAACCTCTTGTACATTATATTTTCACTCTCTCACTATACACACAGTGGGTAGCACATTAGGCATAAGTTTGCTCACACACACACACACACACACACACACACACACACACACACACTTATCTCTCCCCTTCTAATACAGAAATAAGACACTTGACACTGCAGTGATGGCAGTGACACTGTGCATGGTGGAGGTGATGGAGTATAATGGCCTTTTAAATCTGTATTCCCAAAGAGAGGGAGATAGAGCAAAAAAAAAAAAAGAGTAAGGTTAGCATTAAGCTACCTCTGACTTCATCTGTACTTTGAGGTTGTATTTACATCCAGCCCAAACCAAGCAAAGGATGGCAGTTTTATATTTGCATTTGTTGAGCAGCTCAAAGCAAAATGTGTAATAGCTGCATTACTAGCTAGCTACATGTTTTTTAACAACAGGCTATAAAACGGTTTGAACCCAAATCACAATCTAGTACATATAAAGATTTGGTTGTTTTACAGAAGGTGCATAAAAGTTCTGAAATTGAGAGGTTATATGTTTCTTGGCATGTCCTTTTTCTGTTGACTTGTGTCCATGTTATAAGTGACTGTCAAGGTTATTTCCCTTTGCAGAAGGAAAAAGCGGTAAAGTCTGCTTTATGTGGGCATGGTGCAGGACTTTCACTCAGAAGGTTGGGGTTTGTGTCATATTTGGCATTCTTTCATTTTTAGAATCCGTTATTTTTTGTTTTGGTTTTTTTTGTCTGGCCACAGCGGATTTATTGACAGTGTAGATATGACAGGAAAGTGGGAGAACAGATGGTGGAAGACAAGCAGGAAAGAGCAACAGGCCGGAACTCGAACCTGCGCTGCCTGCTTTTAGCCTCGCAGCAAACATGGTCACCTGCTCCACCACTAAGGCACCCCAGCGCCCAGAATCAGTTTTATATCATTTATAGACTTAATTGTCTTTATAGTCTCTGCTTAATTTTTACTATGTGGTTAGCCTTGTGGCAGCAAAACGCTAACTTTTTTCTTTAAGGTTTTTCAAAATAAGCTCATTATTGGTCTTTTCCTAACTTTGACGTCATATCATGCCATCATCTTTCACCCGAATGACATCACTTTCATTCCAGTTTCCCATGGGCCTTGGTCCACGGGCTTGGGATGTGACATCAAGCTCTTCATGCCTCAGAAGTTTCAGTGTCTGTGGATTTCGCCTTGAAGAGTTCAGTTTTATTATTTACAGATGAAATTAACAAAGTTGCTGTTTCTGTGAGAACACATGGGGTCGTAGTTCTGCATCATCCAGAGCAAGAGACGAAAATGTTTCTGAAAGATATTGATTTTCTTTAGACAGTAGAGACTATACAAAGGTAAATCAGTTTGTGATGTCATGGACAAGAGAGAACTGGACATGTTCATGTGTGTGTGAAAATTTCCATCTTTAAGTTACAGTTAAGTTGGGGCAAACCAGTATGCAGAATACCACAGGCTTTGGTTTGTGCTCACATTCGGCTTGTCTCTAGCACGCTATCCAAATAAATGCAAACATGCTTGAAAGTGATCTTAAAATGTGAAGTTAAATGTTTTTGGAATTGAGTAATAGATTACATACTACTTTAAAATTAAATGTCTGTTCTTAAATCTTGTTTTTTATATTTCCATCTGCTGAATCTTTCCTGAGTGAGCAGTAACAGCTGATATTTAAGGAAACCTCACTTGAAGTTTGAATTATGTTAGAGAAGCCAACAATGACCTGTGTGGTGGCCAAAAGATGAATCTACTAGCCTTTTAAAGTATTAAGAATCTCAATATGTCTTCAGATATGAACGATAATATTGTCCCAAGGTTCAGTGCCCATGCAGACATTTGTGCAGAAGAGTGCATCACAGAGTAGGTTTGATAATAGCTTATTACATGTTAATGTCAGAAATAAGGCTTGTGAGTTTAGGACCTGTAAGATATCTACATTTAAGGCTTACCTTCTTATTAACACTGCAGAAAACACAATTTTTAATGCTGCAGAAAATGTCCCAGTGTTATTTGTAATGTGTTAAACTCACAAATATAATATCATTTTGGATTTGCTACTTGTTAAATTTAGTTTCAGTTTATGACTTGTCAATGCTGCCAAAGATGGGATATATAAAATTTCATGCACAGAAGCAAAAGCGATGAAGTCCAACGTCCTATGGCCATTTTAAAGTCTGTCAGAACTGCAACTTGTTGTTGGATCAGTCTCAGTCAAAGGAAAGGCATGGCTTTCACACTTCCACAACAGCCCTGAATTCGTCTAGACATTTCCCAGAAAAAGGGCACGTGAGAATGCAAATGAACTGAACATTAAATGGTCTTGAAGCGGATTACTGCTGTTGCTCATAATTTGTATGAAAGATGCCGATCTGTCTACTGCAAACTATGTGCAAACATAGCACTCTGGTGAGGACCAAAGCGATCACTAAGACATTTTCAGTGCAACAATGTATACTTCTTTGCAACCAGTTTCCCCCAGTGACAGCTAGCAACTTCTTGCTAATGAGTTGCCAACTGCTCAGGGAATATACATTTTCTCTAGTGTTTGGGGGTTATCAGGGGGTCACTGAGTGGTCTCTAGGTCTACGTGACCGGGGCTTTTGCAGTCAATTTCACAGTGACTGATGTCAACCAGTCTCAGTCACTTGGGGAATAGTCATTTTTTCCCTAGCAACCAAGTGGTTACCAGGCAGTTGCAAACCAGTCTCTATGCCTGTGTGTGGTACATGTGCAAAACAACAACTTCAGACATTGCTCTAACACAATTCTCTAAACAATGTCCAGAGTATAAAAGATTGGGAAAGAACAGGAAAGGGAGCGATATCACACTGTCTGAAAATGGGTAATAATGGCACACAACTTCAGCCAGTCTCTCGAGGAAGCTTTTCAAAGTGTTACGCTGGGTCATTCACATGTAAAGAGGCACAAAAAAAGCAGTGGCCGAGCTGTTTGATCAGTCTGTGATGTAAGCAGCAATTGTTGGATTCTGTGTCCCAGTGTCTGATGACGCTGGCTAAAGGTGCTTTCTGAATGTCATGACATTCCAGGTAATGCTGCATTTGGTATTTTTAAATGACTCAACGAATGACAGACGCTGTCATTTCCTGCTTAACACATTGAAAAGAATCATGTATGATGGAAAACTCCTTTGATTTATGCAAAATACAGAAAGGCATGTGCTTTTAAGGCTAAGTCTTTCAGTTTCTGACGAATGCACTCTGACATGTTCATTTAGTGTAAATGTTTTGATCCCTAACATAGATCTTTAAAATGACTAATTAAAGTAGCATAATAAGGGCCCATAGGCACATCTTTGCCAAAACATGAGGTCCTCTATTGTTGAAGAGTTCTATGTTACAATATACTTTATTGTATAGCACTGTAGTTCAGCCCACAGTTCCACTTCATCCGAAGGCCTCCAAGTAGGTTAACCTGTCCCTGATGTTTTTCTGAAACAAAATATACTCCATATGTAATGGCAAAAAGGACAAAAACCAGAGGAGGCTCAGTGTTAAAGCCAAACAAAAAGTAGATATGATGTGCTCTTCAGATTGAGTTATAACAAATTAACAGTGATACACTGAAGTTAAAAAAGGCTACACGCAGCACCTTTATCTTTCAACAGCATCAACCCCTCCACTGGCATGACTACAGATATAAAAAGAGAGGGATGAGAGAGAGGTCAGTGCTGGCTACTCTGTTTTTTTCTCACGCCTCAATAATAGATGTTTTAAAGTTTAAGTGCTGCCAGAGGGCTGCGAGCCCTGCTGTTCATTAAGTCAGCCACCGCCATGGAGCAGCATTTACATCGACAGTGCTCTGAACGCCTGCTCTGTCTGAGCAATTACATCTACTCTAAAGTGCTGGATAACAGTCAGGGAGAGGGGAGGAGAGGAGAGGAGAGGAGAGGAGAGGAGAGGAGAGGAGAGGAGAGGAGAGGAGAGGAGAGGAGAGGAGAGGAGAGGAGAGGAGAGGAGAGGAGAGGAGAGGAGAGGAGGAAGGAGAAGGAAGAAAAAAGGAGAAAGGAAGGCAAGAGTAGAGATGAGAAACAAAGAATGGCATAATCGAGAGAAAGAAAGGAATAAGCAACTCTTACCCATACCAACACCCCCCCCCCACACACACACATATACAAACACACACACACACACACTCACATACACAAGTACACACACATACAAGCAGTGCTCTGGGTAACATTAAAGCGCCATGAGACACCAGCAGCTCACACGACAAAACAACAGCCTTCACATTCGTCACCACACACTCCCTCTGAAAAAACACAATCAGTTGCTTCTGTAGCCACGAGAGGGGAGGCAGGGAGGATGGCCCTCGGCGACATATGTGTTCCATCATGCTTGTCACAACAACACGTTTCATCTGTTAAATACACTCTACCAGACAACAAATCCGCCAGAACGCTAAGAGCAACACAAATTTGTTTACAGACAAAACGACGTCTCACAAAGACATCCAGAGGTAGACGGCAGACAACAGAGACAGATAATGCTAGTGCTGCTAGCACTTCTTTCACTTGTAATCCCTTTGGTATCTATTGATGAACAAAGAAACAGGATTCAAAGATGCTTGACTATGCTGCTTTTTAACTAATTTTACATAGAATTCTTTATGTTTTATGTGTTCATTTTAAGTTGCCATCCCCATATTTCCATAATCATGGTTTTCCGGGCTACTTCTCCTCCTTTCATGACAAAGAAACAACTAGGGAGACGTCAGAAAAGATACTACACATGACTCACTCAAGTACGAGCTGATGGTAGGTTCTGTACAAGCAGTGAAGGACTTAGGGGGCGGGGTTACATGACATTTTCACTAAACAATCGTAGTTTCAGAAACTAGAAGGGTTTAAAGAGTTTAAATGAACCTAACATTTATGACAGTGATTGAAGATGACTAGCTGATGTGCCAGTGGTTTGCCAAGTGGCATGCAGATGCACACCAACTATCTCCAAGCTGAAGCAACTTAAACCTATTTGAGACTGGCTAATTGGATGTGTAGAAGTGCATCAGCTGACTGATCAGCTGATGCAGGCTGAACTCCTGCTTAGCTCCCACGTCTGCATAGATCCACCCAGACAGAAGAGGAACATTTGATATTAAATGTGGAGTGACTTTTTCAGATGTTAGTGTGTACACTGATTGATGCAAGAATACAGCACTTGTAAATGGTATTTAAAAAAAAAATAGCTGTGTGAACACTGGTAAAATAGCAGCTCTTAATGTTAGCCTTAAATAATGGAACAAATGAATTACCAAGAGTGAAATCCTCACTTTATGCAAAAATACAGTGTGATTCTGACAGCAGCTGGCTATAATGCCACTTCAGGGTTCCTATTGTCAAGGCAAGTGCAAGCAGAAAAAAACCCACTTAAGGTTTGTGGTTCTTAGGAGAGCTTGCTAGCTTACCCTCAGGCAGTCCCTAGAACTGTCAACATGTGCTTGATCCTCAGCACTTGTTTGTACAAAACACAATCAGAATTCTTTTTATACACTTTTAATGTGTTTGTAAATGGTGGCGATGTGTTTTTTGGGTGAAGCTGAATTGAAAGCGACAGCCCTGTGTTAGTGGATCTTTGTGTACCTTGTGGAAAATCTCAGCAGCTATGTGAAGACTAAACACTAAAGGCACACAAATCTCTTAAATCATAGAACTTTGTATTTTAAATTCATGTCCAGAATATTAAGGATACAAAACCCTGCTGTATAAGATGTGAACTGTGATGAAGTCAAACTATACACTTCAAAACTTCTGTAAACTGAGTCTCCCTTAATTAGTAACCACATCAGTTTTTTTAAAAGTTAATTTTTTACAGGAGAACATCACAAAAAAGCAGCTGCAGAACTGTAAAACGTTCTGTTATAGCACTCTTATTATTACTATCAACCAAAAGCACGTTTAAAATTTAATGTTTGCAAATACAAGTCCAGCATATGTAATAAACAAAACTGTTTAAAATTTGTTCCAAAATTCAGTGAGCTGTGCTGATTTTTAAATGTGTGCAGACCTCTGCTCGGTGAGATGCTTTAGGAGGCCCGGCTCCCCTTGAACTGCAGTGCCTGATGAGGCCGTGCATATCTGTGGGAGATTTTACACACAGTTACTGACGCGACTGCAACTGTGCTCTTTTCCTAAACCTTTTCTTGCCTAAACCTAACCAATCCACAATCCCAAAGTTACTGCCTAACATTTAAAAGCTGTAATCCCACATGGGGAATCAAAAGCCGGTCTCCTTCCTGAGAGTTTAAGAATCTTGTGTTTGATTGGAGTCAACATTTTGCCTGTGAATTCAGCCACCACCGCAATGCCCTCTATCTCTAAATGTAATAGAAAGGCACTAGGAAGCTCCCAGCAGAGTTTCCATCGCTATTTTTTAAAACATTATGTGTCACCACTTTCTTAGGAAGTGAGATTGGGTTGTGACAGACTTAGGCGCATATCCACACATGAGTGTGAATAAGAGGGGTTTAGCCAGGGGATGGGGATGCCTGGGGGCATCTGTATGAAAGGTAGGAAATGACAGGGTCTTAAAGGTTAGGCATAAGTACATTAGGTACAGGGTGGAGGGAGAGGTCTCAGGAACAATGACAATCTCCACAAATAAAGCCAAATCATTCTCCATGGATAGATACAGCTGGACCTAAGGGAGAAAATATCTTTTTTGGTAAATTGGGTGAAGTGACCCTTTATGTGATTAAATGACGTTCACTGACATGAAAAATGAGAAGGAAAAATGAGCATTTCAGCATCAAGAAAAAGTGCTGACAGGTTAATTGGTCACTGAATGTTGAGCAGCTTCATATTAGACAGACAACAATTGCACTCTGTCCAGAACAAGTCCTGTTTCATATTAGTATAATTGATGGCATGTAACTGATGGGTGGTCTGCTTTTCTTTTTTCGAGACACAGAGAAAAAGGTTGCTTTGGGCTCAGTGCTCCAAACATTATTGCACTGTACAAATTTGCCACACCACAAAACTCATTTGTCCATGTTGTCTCAACTTGGCTGTATGCCTGAGCGCATTTGAAAACCCCATTTGGAGATGTTTTTTGGGAATAAAATAGTACAATGCTTAAGAAAAAAAAATCCTATTTAGCGGGAGTTTGTCTTTGTGAGCGTGGCGTCATGCTAAAAACCCTATTTTCGCCGGGAACGGCCACCCTATCACAAACTCTGCAGGGGAGCCACATTAGAGGTAATGTCATCCACAGTTTAGCCCTCCACTCCTCATTCCTCCGTCTCTCCCCTAATGAACTCCCACTGAATTACCACTTCAGCAGCGCCCTGCCTTTTTATGATTCTATTTGTTTATCTATCTCTGATTTCCTCCCTCGTCTTCCTCTGCCGCCTGGGCACACACCGGCTCTTTAATTTTATTGGCCACCGTTAGCGAGCTGCGAGTCGAGGCGTTTGGCTCGTCAGATAACCCCCCGTGCACACATCCCCTCAAACCCACCTCCACTCCGTTTGGTGAGATTAGCATTAGCAGATTAGGGTGTTCATCAGTCAGACGAGGTGGGGGGGGGACCCCCATCGTGACAGGCCGCAGCAAAATCGCACAAACCTCTCTGGAAGGCATTGTGGCATAATTGAATGCACAATAATTTCCCTCCATTAATACATCTCTCATATCACAGCTTATGCACAAAATGTCCATATTATCTGTTGCATTTCTCTGTTAATGTCCTCACTCCTTAACAGTACATTTAATAGCACGAGTGAAGGGAAGTGAGTGAGCAAGTGCAGAAAGAACATCTGAAAGGCGTTTCATTTTTCATTAATCTATTCTAAGTAGGTGTCAAAGAAAATGGAAAGAATGATCACAACTCCAGCTGTTCATGCGATGGCTGCCAAACTTTTGCAGATTCACTAACACTGACTGATAGCTGCCCGACAGGGGACACCTATTAATGCTGCTTCCTGTTTAGTTTGACTTATTGTCCTTTTTATGTTTTTAAGGCTGAATCAAGAGAATTTAAAATCTTTTCTCTTCCCACAAATGTTTTTTTTTTATAACAAGCTGTTTTATTGGTGCATGAAGTCATGAACAGAAACATCTGCAGCAAATGTAAAACAGTGGTACAAAGACCAGAGACAACCCAGAATGTATACAGCCACAGTATGTACTTATATATTCTTCATATTAAAATCACTCAGTAATGTTGCAACGCATGAAAGCAACCATCCAGAATTTTAAATTATATACCTCTAGCAAAGTAGCAATGTCTGTTTATATTTGCAGAGATTTACCCTTATAAAATACTTTTTTTTTCTTTAATAGAGAAGACTCTATTTACATTTAATATATTCTTTTTCAGGGAATCCTCTCTGAAGATCGTCCAAGCATGTATGACTAGCTTTGAAAACATCACCACAAACAGACTACATGGAAGGAAAGCCACCGGAAATGGTCTTGTGCATCTTGCGGATCTATATATGCATTTTATCCAGTGCATCTATTTAGTTTTGAATGTGTTACTCATTGCAACCAACAGAAGTAACACTTAAACAGTGTATAATTATATATTTTTTTCATTTATTTTATTTTGACATTAGAAATATCTTTTGCCAGAGTATCCACACATTTACATACAGAAAAATATAGAAAGTAGGTTTACACAGGCACATAAGCTCAAGACCGAGATGCAAAAACATCCAGAATTCAAAACAAAGAAAATGTCTCTGCATCGTTTATAATGACTTAAAGCTCATTTAGTGAAACAGTTTTATTAGAATCAGTTGATTTTGCAGCTGATTCCAGGTGAAAGGAGCTGCAAGTGTGAATGCCAGCAGTGGGGATATAAGTCGAGACAGAGAAAGATGTGAGCAGACCGAGGATGGCCTTGAAAATATGAATATGCCAGTTTTTGAGTCTTCAGAAGGACATTATATTATTACCTATTGTATCGTAGCTGATAAGACAGAATAAATATGACATTCTAAAGACTTGGACACATGACGTTTTATACATTATGGACTTGTTAATGATTACCAAATGTGACTTTCATTTTGTGTTAATGGTTTCATCACTGAGCCCATTCACACTAAGAGGACTTCAAATACTGTTGGCAGAGAGAGTCACATGGTGTACTCCAGCATCTGTGCCATGACACACACGTTACAACAATGCTAAGAGCAGTTTCACTCGCAGTAATTCACGTATGGACATTTGGAATTAGGAAACCTTAATGTCAGGGTTAATGCACTAGATACCATTAACTGTAATTACACAAAATACAGTGCTGTGAAAATATATTTGAACCCAAACCAGGATCACTTCCTAAACATAACCTAGTGGTTTTGATGCCAAACCAAACATACAGCAAATGGAAACAAAACTAAAAACTGAGTGAAATACAACACTTACAAACATCAGTTTCAATCTTATAATAACCATTCAAAGTCTTATATGTGGTTAGTAAACATCAATTATCATTTAATTGTTAATTACAAATAGTATTAACTAAAGAGCAATGAATTACTAATTACTATCATAACTTGTTACTTTCAAAACATAATTTTTGTGTACATGCTCACCATTATCCTGGTAGGAATTTGCCATCACCAAAGATCCAATCGATTTTCTAGAAGACACACGAGTAAAATATGATCCAGGACTGGATTCCGCCCACAGAGCGTCTCATTCCTGTTTGTGATCTCCTGAAAAAGAAAAGACACAAAACCACAAAAAATTAGTACGAGGCAGCATTATTTTAATGAACCTAAAGCCAAATGACTGCAATCATCCATCATGTTATTTAACTCTATTTGAGAATACAATTTGTAATATTTTAATAAAAGAAATGATGAATATGAAAGCCACCAGATTTGTGTATTACACTTTGTTCTTATAACACTGTTTTTCATCTAAGTCATCTTTTAATCAGAAAGCAGAAGAATCTTTTTAACAAAAAGTTAAGATGCCTGAAGTTACTTAAACACTCTCAATAACTCAGATCTTTGTTTTCTGTTGGTAATTTTCTGTAAAGTTTTTTTTTTTTTGCCATTATGTGTGCCATAACTGGATAATAACTTCACCTAACACGTGACGCATCCATGGATCTCAGTGTGCTCTTTTCTAATATCTGCACCATTGTTTTGGGTTTTTTTGTATTGGTTTTTATTTATTTATTTACTTTTCATCTGCTCCATGGCCAACTTAGTTATTGTGCTAAGTTATCTACAGTCTCCATGCTTCAACACGTTCATAAACACACAAACACCAGAGTAAACTGAAATCTCACAGTTGCCACTCATGCTTGATCCCGTAAATGTTGCCATGGTTTTGCAGCCTAGCGACCTGTGTGTGTGAATGCTTTACACACACACACACTCACCTTTAATTCTTTCCTTTCAGCAGCCTGCAAACACTCAGGGATAAGTGCTTGACGTGCTGGTCGAACAATAGACATATTACCTCTGGCAGTGATTGCTGGTGGGAGTATTGGTGTGTTTGTGTATATATGCTGTTAGCATGTGTGTGAACAGACAAATAAAAAAGAAGGAAATAGGTGGGAGGTACCACATGTTGAAAAGGAGATAACAGGAAAACTTGTAATACAAATCACTGATTTTCTTCATATACATCTTTTTTTCAGATAGATATTTTTAATGATTTATTTATTTTATTTGCTGCATCAGGGACTTTAAAAATACAGTTTTAAATATTAAGCCTGTGAAGACTTGCTTTCTTTTGCACTGATGAGTAATTCTAGCAATTCCTCAAATGGCATAAGTACTGAAAAAGAGGATACCAGTAATTTGACAAATTTTCTTTTCACAGGGTTTTTTCTGATATTTTGTTTTTCTTCTCTCATCAGTCTCATTCATGGCAACATTAAGCAAAGTTCTAATAAACACAAAAATCAAATGAACAACCAACTGTCAAATATTATGGAACATTAAGAGTCAGCTATTTTTATAGACGATGGTGGAGACCAAAATTGGGCTGCAAGGTCTGAATAAAGGACTCAACTGCATCATAACACAAACCATCATGCAGCTATTCTGTTTGTTTTCTGCTGCTACCCGAGGAGTGCACCATGAATGAACTTCAACATAATGTAGTTCTTTGCTTTAGCTTGTTGAGGGCATTCTCTATTGTTGAGACTGCTGCTCAGAGCTGTGGCTGCAAGGTGGCTGGTGCCTGTCATGGTGGTAATCCAAAGACTTTTGGATGGCCTTGAAGCAATTCTGGCAAACCGTCAGGCGATTCAGGAGGGGAAAGTGGTGCTCTACCCACACGATCTATATTGAGGGTGGGGCACTGCGGCTATAGTCAGGCGGTGGAAGGAATACGGGGCCACTGGGGTGGATGACATTTGCCTTGAGTTCCTGAACGCTCTGGATGTTGTAGGGCTGTCATGCTGACATGCTTCTGCAACATCGCATGGAAATCTGGGGCGGTGCCACTGGAGTGGCAGACCAGGTTGGGGGTCCCCATCTTTAGGAAGGGAGACCGGAGGGTGTTCTCCAACTATCGAGGGATCACACTCCTCAGCCTACCCGGTAAGGTCTACTATGCCAGGGTGCTGGAAAGGAGGGTCCGTCTGTTAGTTAGACCTTGGATTCAAGAGGAACAATGCGGTTTTCCTCTAGCCCAGGGATCCTCAAATTCAATCAAATATAGAAGTCATTAGCAGGACTCTGGAGAACTTGACTGCATGCTGATGAGGTAATTCAACCATTTGATTCAGGTGTGTTGGATCAGGGACACATCTAAAACCTGCAGTACACCGGACCTCAAGGCCTGGATTTGAGGATCCCTGCTCTAGCCATTCAGCCTTTTTTCAAATGCCTTGGAGAAGGCATTTGAAAAAACCCTGCAAAATGATCTGTAGAATGTGAACTCCATTGTATAAGAAGGTTGTGTAAAATCTTACATACACACTCATAACTGGCATTTTATTGTCACACATCTCAATTCTTAAATTCAAACATAAGTTCAAGGCATGAGAAATGTAGAGAGACAAAGAAAAATGACACAGTTATAGATATGAAGGCAGAGAATTATCAAGAGAGCAAATGTTAATATAAAGCCATCCTAAGTTGCTACTGACCTAATTGGTGCATACCTGCAGCTTTGTGAAATTCATTAGTAACAAAACAGCACAAATCCCAGCCTCATAGAAAGCTGTCTGAGTCTGTACAGCACAACACAGTATATCTGCATTAAGGATGAGCCATTTCACAGTCAAGGCCGCTGGTCTGTAACACCAATGGTAGGATGTGGAAACTAATCCCAACATGGAGTCCAGAGAGTCTATTCAGATAGCTGTGAACACAACTGTAAGCATACATCGGTAAAAGTAAAGAGAAAAGGTCATAAAAGAACTCCTTTTAAGATAAATTCACATGAAGTTTAGTGATGGAGGTGTGTGTAAATAATTCTCTCTCAGTGTGTTTCATGATTTTCTGAGTGAATTATCAGCATACATTTGTATGCCCGATACTCTGTGTATCTGGGACTGTGTTGTTTGTGTGTGCAGCACATATGTGTGTGGCCTTGCTCAGGGAAGCGCACCGCCCTGCGGATGACACTCAGAATGCATTATAACCATTAATGAAAAAGTTAATGGGGCATTTTCTTACATATCAATTTACATTTGACTATCTGGGCGCACAAATGATGTCTGGGCGGTTGCGGCCAATGCCACTCCTCACCAAAACAGAGAGGTCTAATGTGTTTTTGTGGACATCAAATGTTGTGAATAATGACGCATCCACTGAATGCAAATCAGATGACACTTGATAGGCCACGATCAACAGTGCCTGCATGCAAACTTTCATGCACAGACACAATGAAAGAGCAGAAACAGGGAGCGAGCTGCTATCGACAAAACACTTTCCTCCTGCGTTACACTTTTCATTCATAGACTGTACATAAAAGATGAACATGGCCACTGTGACATTGTACCTGAGTTTTGGACCTCATGCTTTGATGTCTCAGCTTTAGCTGTTTGGCTGCCAAAATGTTTTTGGAGACAGAAATTACCAAGTGAGTGCTACAGCACAGTGGTGCAGAGGTTAGCACCGTTGCCTCATAGCAAGAAGATCCTGGGTTTGAATTCACTAGTCAGCTGGGGCCTTTCTGTGTGGAGTTTGTATGTTCTTCCCATGTCTGTGGGCGTACTCTCTGGGTACTCCGGCTTCCTCCAACAGTCCAAAGATATACTGTTAGGTTAATTAGTGGTTCTAAATTGGCAGTAGCTATAAATGTTGTTGTTTGTCTCTCTCAGTGAATTTGAATTGATCAGACTATTAAGGAGCCATTTTCCTGAGATGTGGAGACATGCATATGCATACATGTGTATCATAAAGTTTGCAAGTCTAAGCCGACTGATATTAGGCAATCCACCTGTTCAGTCTGACGTCATCATCTAGGTCCAAACGCTCCTTCGGTTGCCAAAATCAAACAAACTCTGAAGCACCACTGAGAATTGAAAACAGTCCAGATTCTTTCAGTTCCAATAAAGCAATCAGTGTGACTTTTCTCCCTGGTGTTGGAATAAAGTTTAACATCCAGGCAACCGTGAAAAAGAGGATTTATGAGGTTTAGCAGAGTTAGAAGATAGCAGGAGGTTAGCAAGCTAGTTTCCACCTAAAGATAATATGCCATGTTATGACTGAAGTACCTCTAAAATACTAAAATGTACACCTCTGCTATAACTTTGGAAGCAAACAACACCGCAAAACAAAATAGCAGCAACTTTCGGAGGGTTTTTGATGGCGGGCTAACTGACATATATTGTGGTGCTACCTGCTAGCTCACTACAAAGCTGTGGATAGGGTAATATAAACACATGATCGAAGGGAAGATGTAGGATGAGCATTAAATTGTTCTCAATAAAAGTTCATGTTGAGCGCCCTCAGTGGGCAAAGACATCTGAGATGCGTCTGAGATGATCCTTTCACAACACGAGTTTAGTCAAAAATTTGTTGCTACGTAGTCAGGATTACTCGCTATGAAAATGTCCTGATCCTAATCTTAATGTCCTCACTGAACACTTGGTCTGCCTGGGAGTGATTCTTTTCTGAAATGTTCAAATATTTGGTGTCTGGGATGCTGTGAGTCCATGGGGCTGTAGCGTACCAAGCCAAAGGGGCCCAAGAATGACCACTGATTATTTTTGGAGGCCTTGTTTCTAATAAATAAAACAACATGATGCTCAGACTTGGAACAGGGTTGATGCAACAAGCCAGTCACGAGTTTAAAGGTTTTGAGCTTTAAACACGTCATAGAATGAGGAACAGAATGTATATAAAAAATGAACATGAAACCTTGAGCAGAGTGCTTTCTGTCATGGTCCCCGGGTCTTGGACCCTTGGTTTTCTTTTGGTTTTGAGAATGATTTATATTTGAGCTTTTCCTTTGTGAGTTTATGATTCCTTTTGATGGTTCGTGTTTGAATTTTACTTCTTTGGTTTGGGGTTCTGCATACAGTTTAACTTTCAAATGAGTTGCATTTTCAGTTACAGTTTCCTCTTCCTGTTTTATTTTGATAGTCTTTTGTCTCTGGTGTTTTGTGTTTAGTTTTTTTCCCTTGTCTCGTTGTCCCTGTTTACTTTCAGCTGTGTTCCCCTCATTATCTTGAGTAAATATTGTCTGAGTCTCGCCTTGTCCTTTGTCATGATCTCCATGTAGCTGTGTTTAATATGGTTCCTGTGTTTCTGGATGTTGAATTCTCTTGCTACATAGTTAACCTCATGCTGTATCCAGTAAGACTTTATTTTAGTGATTCAGACTATAAACACATCCGAAAAATGGTTATCAAAGTCACTGATGAAGTGTCAGTCAAATGACAGACAGACTGAGCTCTGATGGAAATGTGATTTGGTTAGTAGTTTGCTGGTTCACATCTGTTGGAAGATGTTGGCAGATGACTGCCCCTCCCTGAGCCTGGTTCTGCTGGAGGTTTCTTCCTGTTAAAAGGGAGTTTTTCCTTCCCACCGTCGCCAAGTGCTTGCTCATAGGGGGTCGTTTTGACTGTTGGGTTTTCTCTGTGTTATTGTAGGGTCTTTACCCACAATACAAAGCGCCTTGAGGCGACTGTTTGTTGTGATTTGGCGCTATATAAATAAAATTGAATTGAATTGAATTGTTTTTGGTCCTTTTGTTTGCTGGGCTCAGTCTTAGAGATAGAAAACATGGCAGTTGCTCTGTGCCAGTCCGACATGCTTTACTGTAAATTCATCACAGTACGTCAAGTTCACCTGTTTATCATGCACTAAACTGCCAAGTATTTTATGCAGCCCTTGAATAACATGAAGTTAGTATACTTTTTTTTCCAGGATGTGTGACAATATGAAAAAGTATAACATCATACACAGATCCAGTGTATGATTAAAAAATGAGGACATTACATGTAGGCATTAAATTTCTAGTTTATCAAATGTCACTGAGCGGTCCTTACCTTTAAATCTAACTTCTCTTCTTCCTCTCCTCTCCTCTTCTTCCATCTTTCTCCATCTTTGAGTGAACTTCTTTCAATTTCATTTCTCTCCCTGGGAAATACAGCCGCTGCAGCTTTAGCTAGCAGACTCACTGCGCGACAGACTGCACACAAACAGTTTGTGTGTTCACTGGTATTTGTTGAGCTGTTAGAAATGTTGCATTGGAAATTACCTGCCACAACACATTACTCCATTTACGCTCACTCGTTTTCTGTAGTGCTAGCTAGATGTTGAAGTACCACAACCACAACTTACGGAAATCTGTACCACAAATGCCGTTCCAGATCATTCCGACCCACCTTAACCCCTGAGTATACTGCTGCACATGATGCATAAATGCTATGGTTTAGCCTTTTTATCTCTTTGTATGCGATGGATGCAGTGATGGATACACTTACAGGATTGTCTTTTATGTGTTATTGTTCCCTCCATTGAAGCTCAGATCAGTTTGATGTTTGAAGGCACACAGGGATATGACATAAAACATTCCCACAAATGCATTAAACCTAAAGAAATTAGCCTGTTTTGAAAATAGAAGGAGTGCAAAGTGCAGATATTTGTGTAAAGATGTAGGGAGTAAAAGTAAAATGTTGTCAGAAAAACTCTACTTAAGTACAGTATTTGTACTTTTTTACTTCCCACCTCTGGTTTTCTTATTTTTGTAAAATTATTTGAAAATACGAAGAGTGATCTGGCTCTGGTTTGTAACTTTTGGTGTACTATAATCTGCAAAAACTGGAACTTCCACTGATAACCCCAGGAGGTCAGGAAAAGAAGCAGAAAGAGAGAAACTTTAATGACGTTTTCCAGGTTTCACAGTTGTCTAAGTTGATTTAATTGCCCAATAGTTTTGAGAAATTCTACCCATTTCATATCTCACATTTCTGTTGTCATTTTCATTACCTCGTATTGCTACTTATTCTCCTAAAATGGGCATCACACCTGATACTTTACATAAACAATTGCAAATGAAAAGCTACCCTGCAGTTTCCTTTTTTCCTCCCACCACTCCCCTCCCTCACACTCCTTCCAGGCTCACTTCTCTCTTATTATACCATTCCGTCAGTGCCCCCCAACACACACACACACACACACACACACACACACATACATCTACGTTACTTGCGAGTGGGTGAAAGCAATGGGCAATAACCCAGCACGCCGCTTTTCGACTTAGCGCTACCTGCTATGCTAATATCATTAATCAATAGAGCCCAGATTGTCTTTGCTGCGATTCGGAGGATCTAAGGGTCCCAGCGGTGCACAGGTACCTTTTCTTTTTTTTTTCCTCCCCTCAACCCTCCTTCTTCTCACTCTCTTTCTTTTTTCTAAAAAAAATAGAAAAGAAAAAGAGAAGAAAAAAAAAGCTCATTTGCGAAGGCCCCCAAGATGGCTGACTTAATGACGGCCACAGAAGTTTTTCCAACAAATTTCATGGGGCATGATCCAAAGATAATAGCTTTTCAGCCCCAATGACAATCCAATTACCGTGCCAATCAAAGCCCACGGCATGCTGTCTAATTATGATCAAATCTGGCTGTCAGCTCAAATACTAAAACAGCAGCTTTAAGTTCAACAAATCACAGTTTAGAGAAGGAGCCCAGTTTGTTAATCCATGATCGGGTAAAAGTAGGGTTTAACTTTGACAAAAAAAAAAAAGAAGGAAACTAAAAAGAGATTGTCTTGTTTTGTGTGAGTGCACTGATGTGATGTTTGACACAGCGCACTCAGTAATGATTCTGAATAACATTTTTAATAGACTTCATTATTCATTCATTGCAGGGCATGTGAGGTAAAGAGTTTTTTTTTTCGAAAGCAATGGATTAAAAAAAGTGATGTTTATTTTGTCTCTATCTCTCTCTCACACACACACACACACACACACACACACACACACACAGATATGTAACAATCAAAAAATAGACACATAAGACCCTGACAGTCGTTCACACTTTCTAACAAACAAAAAGGCAGCATCAATAACACAAATGATTAAACATTCATGGCCTTTTCAGTGGAACATCTGCTGTGTATGGGGTTCTAGCCTCAGGGACTGGGCAAATCAAGAGGATTTCTTCCCAAGAAGCGCAAGAAAGCAATAAGATGGGGGGCAGCAGGAGATTTAAACACACACACACGATTGTATGCATGTGTGCACAAATACTGCCACACATATGCCGAATTAACAGTGCGGGCAGCAACTCAGACAAGCAGTGTTTGCAGTGCCTGACCTGAACGGCACAGATACACAGACCTCAGCACTACCTTTATCAGAGTTGATGAAAAATCTCATCTTACATTTTCCTCTAACTCACACAGATCTTTGCTCTTCATTTGAATATTTGTTCTGGGATTTTAAGCATTTAGGACACAGAATTTCACAATTAACTAGTTTAATGTAAGCTGAGTAACTTGGCCATATGTTGGAATTACATATATATTATATATAACTTTAGGAGATAAATTGTAGCAATGATCATATTGCTGACAATTAAAGTTAATGAAACACGTAAGGCTACAATAGTAAAAATTTAAAGTGTGGTATTATTATGAGCCATTTATTAAAAAAAAAGCTTTCCACTTTTACAATCTATTAATTATGTTTCTAATTAGCTGATATAAAAGGTGTTTTTCAGTCCTTCATATTAGTATAGAGTGCAACAACTGTGAATACTATCAAAAAAAGCCATTCGACTGTTTACACAAATTACGAGTGCTCATGAGAATCCTGCCAATGCAACATACAGTAAATGACTGGGATTACAACAAAAGCAGTCCATAAGTGTTATACAATATTCCACTTTGGGCAGAACAGCTTACAGGTGAATATAAAGTGCAAGGTATCCATTGCAGTTTTACTACCAGCCATAAGCAATGATTTAAATTACAAGTTGCTGATGTAACTGCTAGGAACTTCAGGTACTTCATTGAAAAAGTATTTAAGTGCAAAAGGAAGCAAAATTCAGTGGTTAAGACTTTTTGTCATATATATATATATATATATATATATATATATATATATATATATATATATATATATATATATATATATATATATATATATATATATATATATATATATATATATATATATATAGATAGATAGATAGATAGATAGATGTGGGATTCTTTGACACCCAACATCCAGACTGACATTGAAACAGAGCAGAGCAGCTGTCCTGAAAGATAAGATCATGGCTAAGATGGAAACCTGGACACCTTGAAGCTGACTATCAAGACTACATGAAGCATCCTCTGAAAGTCTACTAGAAGATGCGAATGCAGCACTATGGACAATCCCTACTTCAACCATCACTGAAAACAGTCAGTTGACCACAGCTGCAGTGATCCTTGAGATGCTTGGTTATAAAATGAACGGCCACAAAAAGCAGTACCCTCCATGGAAAAGATGACTAGAGTCTAAGATCAAGGCAGCATGGAGGGAAATTGGCCAGCCATCAGAGTTGCAGAAAGGTGTGATGAAGAAAGGGGTGCCTAAGAAGTACAACAAGCTGTCCATACCCGAGGGCAGCTTTTTCTTAGATGTCTGCCACTGGATCCTGTTCAGGAAAGGTTGCTGTGGTCTGCTCTTAGAGCCACTAGCCACAGAGCATTGTTGTTATCCTTCTCCCATTTGCTCTTGGTGGGGTGCTGTTCCCATATTGTTCCCCCGCCACTGAGAGTGCACCTTGGATGGTTTAGTGGAGGTTTATTCTCCTGGCTTCTATATACAGTAGGTGCTATACATGTTCAAGCAGTTAGCCAATGCTGTGTGTCTTTGCTTGGCAGTTTCTAAGCTTGTTGTATTTCCTAGGCACCCCAAGCATCTCAAAGATCGCTGTTGTTGTCGTATAGATCTGCTGGTTGGTTTCAGTGATGGCCGCAGTAGGGATTGGCCGTAGTGCTGCATTCACATCTTCTAGCAGACTTCATGTAGCCATGATCTTCTCTTTCAGGTCAGCTGCTCTAACATTCAACACACCAGTTGTTCTTGGGGCTTGGTACTTAATCTCAGAGTGTGGGGATGATGACACCCACTCCCTCTCCCACTGCACCCTGACATCCTGGTTCCCCTTGCTGTACTATTTGTGTTGTACCACGTCAATCTCTAGTTGTGTTGGAACATTGAGTTACTACTGTAGTTGTTTTGATTTTGGTCTAAAAGTTGGGGGTCGAAGAACCCATGGGTCCCAAATCCTGTTCACGTAACTCCTTTCACTGGGGTTACATGTGTTCCTATTTTCATTACATGTCCACATATGCCGTGTCTTTGTTCCAGTATCCCACTTATCATCAGCATGTCCTGGTTCCTCCACACCTGACACAGGCCTTATTAATCTGGGTGACATCCAATTAACATATATGTAACAAATAAATTCTATTTCACAGAGTGTAGTGCCTGTTAGCTACACTGCAGAATTGCCTTGCTACTACTTAACTAAACTACAACATGCCAGTATTCTGGCGCTTTCTAAGCCAAATGCTGGCTTGACAATAAAACACTCAAGTATGGACCATTTCCACATTCGTCTCAAGTTAAAGTATGCCTTAAATGACAAAACAATTCACTTCAGTGTAAAAAAAAATGTCTGACACCACTCCAAGAGTTGGTAGATTCTGATTTTAGTCCTACTAAAAATGCAGTCAGATAAACACAAAAGCTGCTTTTTATGACAAAATCCCCTCAGCTGTGCTGCAGTGATTCCAAGATGAGATACGCACTTCTGAAAAAGAATCTATTGATGGGTTTTTGGCATAATTATATTTTTGAAGGTGAAAAGTGAATGTTTTATTCTAACCTGTTATTTTTCATATATTTTGTAGAACAAATACCACCTATCCAGCCCTTGAGTTCTATGCTTTATCACAGTAAAAAGCTCTTTACAGCGGAAAAAAAAAAAAAAAAAAGCTACAGCAATATGAAAAGGAGATTTCAAGGATCCAACATGGCTCCCTTGTAGTCTGCACTCCTCAGACAAGTGAAGTGTATGGAGGTCATACTTGTGGCTGCAAAACATGACTGAATGTGGTTTATTCAACCACTTATCCAAAGGCAGAGTAACATTTCAGGACTGCGCACTCCATTCCCTTTGCATTGCGGTTTCCCTGCTACATTTACACCATGCAAATGAGCACACAGTGCTAACCTTTTCTGAGTTAGAGGCACCCAGTGACACAGCAGAACAGCCCGGTGAATTATTTCAATTCATAAACTTGCTCGTGTCCAGATTTCATTAGCAGCACATTAGCTGCAGTTTATGCTTTATGTTTATTACAGGCCTGACATGATCTATAAATAACAAGTTAAGCGGGTGCGGACACTGGGGACGACCGTGGCGTAATGCTAAAGGGATCTATCACTACAGCTGACAATTGCTAATAGCCAGCCCTCTGGGTCAATCACTACAAATTACAGCAGTCCCAATCACATGCTCATCATTTCTGGGACATCGAGCGAGCGAGGTGTATGGCATGAAAGCCCTGGGATCACAGCACTGAGAAGCATTATAATAAAGCAGGGTAAATACTGCGGTGGGTATAATTTCACTCAGGTGTGTGATAAGTTAAAAACAAGTTAATATTTTGGCTGGTGAAGTTAAACTTTTTTTCACCGGTTTAAATGTGCATATGTTACTGTTTGATGGCTTTTCCATGTTACCATGTACATCAGCGCACACACTTCTTTACCGATAAGTCAAGGTTATATGTGGCCTGCCCATTTCCAACAGCTTTCTGTTGGAAATGGGCAGAAAATAGTTTTTGATTTACAAGTAAAATTATTACAGTTTTCTTTGTATATTCAGTCATGTAAAAATAAAAAAAGTCCATCTCGTGGAAACAGACTCTTCCAACAGATGTGAACCAGCAAACTACTAATCAAATCACATTTCCATAATTTTAATTAAACAAACTGAAAAAAGTCACATGGAAACAACAAGCATGCTGTATATTTACTACACCTTTAAATCCACAAGTTTCCAACCAAAGGCTCTCGCTGGAATGTAACCTCTGAAATCGCGGCTCTACTGCTCTCTTTGTATTGTGTGGCATGAAGGTACTTAAAAAAATCCCCCAAATACTTTTAAAAAAAATCATACTTATGTGAAATTATTCTACAACTGGTTCCAGTTTGTCCAGGTAAAGCTTCCCCACAAAAAGCAGCCCATCAAAACACGATCTGTGAAGCATGGTGGTGGAAATGTAGTTAATGATAGCGTCATCTTCCAGTGAATTCTGCCTCAGGAGTAACAGGAAGGGTGTGTGTAACCTCGGAACAACCAATACACACCTTAGCTGTGTTGTTTGTGTATTGTTGCCAAGTCACACATTTAATTCTAGAGATTGTGATTTCAAAAAATTCCAGATTAAAGATGTATTTGATGAATTTGTTTCCTCAAATTCCATTCCTGGCAGAAGGTGCCAGCTGTGGTCCGAGTTTTCCCTGGTGTTTGTAGCGTGTGTGTGGATTCTAAGCAGTCTGAGGGCAGTTTCATTCCTTTATTAAAATTTTCCACTGTTAACATAATAAATCTTTCTTTTGAATATGATGTTTTAGTTCTTAATTACCATTTAATTGTTATTTCTCTTGATTACTTTTTCTTAGCTTTTTCAGTTTGGGCCAAACTAATCCACTCTGTAAATACTGCTCTCTCATCCACTGTTGTAAAGGACAAAGGGAACTAAATAGATGATTCTGCAGTTTATCTAATTCAAATGTCCTTCATTTCTGACTTCACCGCTGAGCCATCTCTCACAGGACCTTCCAACAGAGTAATGATCCTCCACGAAATGTCTTAAAAATGAAGAAATTGAGGGCTATGTAATGGCTAAATCAAAAGAAAGCCCAGATTTGTGTTTGCTTATAAAGGCTTCAAACAGCTTCAAACTACAGGAATTTAAGAGCAGTCTAAAATTTTAGCGAAACAATATGAGAGAATGATGGCGAGTAAGCAGAAGGCATACAACAAGTTCAGTCTGCTAATTGGATCAACTTCCAGAAAGACCTGATCTACAGGGCTTTTCCCATACAATCATCTCTAAGGTTTACAGAGAATGGTCTGAAACAGAGAAAAGATCCAGTGAGCAGCAGTTCTTTGGTCGAAAATGCTCTGTTTAGTTCAGAGGAGAATGGCCTTGCTGCCTCAAGCTGATAGGAAGGCAACAATAACTCAAATAACCTCTCATTACAACCAAGGTATGATGAAGAACGTCTCTGAACAGACAACTCGATTCACCAAAGTTGGTGCAAATCCTGTCAGCTAAAAAGAGGAACCTAAAGCTAGAGTTCCCACAGGTTCACTAAAACTGGACAATCGTGGATTACAAAAAGATTACCTGGTCTAATGAGTCTCAGCGTCCGCTGCAACCTCCGGATGGTAGGGTCAGAATTTGGTGTAAACAACATGCAGCAGCATGGCTCCATCCTGCCTTGGATCAGTGGTTCAGGCTAGTGGTGGTAGTGTAATGGTGTGGGGGATTTTTTTTCTTGGCAGTCTGGGCCCCTGAGTACCAACTGACCTTCCTTTAAATACCACAGACTACCTGAGTATTGTTGCTGACCGTGTTCATCTCTTCATGACCACAGTATACCCATCTTCTGACGGCTGCTTCCAACACAATAATGTGCCGTGTTACATCATCTCAAACCGATTTCCTGAGCATGAAAATCACAGTCACCACATCTCAGTCCAACAGAACATCTTTGGGATGTGGTCTAAGTAGAGATTCACATCATGTCAGTATGGACCAAAATCTCTGAGGAATGTTTCCAGCACCTTGTTGAATCCATGACAGTAGTTCTCAAGAAAAAAGGGGGTACAACCTGGCACTAGTAAGGTGCACCTAATAAAGTGTCCAGTGAGTGTAGAGTCAACATCGAAACATTCTGTACTTGTGAAAATCTTAATCTAATATATGTTGAACCATAAACTCTGACTGGTACTGAGCCAAAACCCTTGTAAAGGAGACCTGGGAAGCAAAACTACTTTCAAGTAGGAATTTGTAGTTCTTTGTTTCATTATAACAAAAATAGGCGTTGTGTTTGTAACTATCCACAAGAAACCTGCTTTGTGAAAATGAGCCTCTCATTAAGAGAAATGGGTATAAATCCTAAGAGAAAGCCAAAGACTTAATGAGATGGTTTTCAAAAGTAAGCTTAATAAGATGCTCCTTTACTTGAACTTGCAGTAGAATAGAGTCACTTTCCATATGTTATCACTATGATATTAAGGAGTCTAGAATACTTATGATAGGAGTCAGTTTGCCCTGGAAAAAACTCATTACCTTCCTTCAAGCTTCAGTGTAGCCTTAAATGTCTCACTGGGTATTTTTGCAATGTTCCCTTGGATGAAAGAACCGACAGATAAACAACCAAATCCCCCATTCAGCAACATTTGGCTACTAGCTTACGGTAATTTTATGCCGAGCTTATAATAAATGATATTTATCATTACACTTTGATACCATAAAGCAGCAGAATGTCATGGATTGGGATTGTCACATAAATCACTCTTCTATATTTTGACACATGATGTGTATAATGTGCAGATTATGAGCTTTCCATTTTAGCTTCCTCTGTGTCTTTGCCATCCGACAGAACAAACACCTTTAATAAAGTCACAATCACAAAAGCGATGGGGCCAAATCCACTCCCACACACACACATATAAACCATCCCTAAACACACAGCCATACATGTGTACACACAGTCACCGATGCCATTGTCATTGGAGCCACATATAGAGTCAGCTTATGTGTGAACATGAGTAATCATTGGGCAAGCAACAGATATACACACCTTTATAGCACACACACACACACACACACACACACAGTAACAAAAGGCTTGCATTGATGTGATTAACACTGTTTTCTTGAAAATGTGGCCAAGAATGAGCAGCTTCACCTCTCTGCCTTCTGCCAAGGCTCTAAAGACTCTAAAAATGACTTTAATCACAAACGCTGGTGGAATGTCGGTGAAAGACTCCTGAGAGGTTAAATCGCTCTGAAGGCTGATATCAGCGCCAAAACAATAACCCTTAACCGATATGGCAAACTTGACTGGCAACAAAAGGTGATGCTCAAAAAGGAACTTAGATGAAGGTTTTTGATGTCGGTGTTGTGGATCACAGATATTATTAGCATTTAAGATTAGATGGGTATGGCTAGTTTAAGTACTTTAATGAATAAAATAAGTGGAATTTCCCTTAACTTGACCTGAATGTTTAGTACATTCAGAGGGAGCTTCATGGATAAATTATCACATGTGATATTTCTTATCTGAATGTGTCTGTACACACAAATGATGAAGGCCGGACTGTCTGAGAGAAATTAAACACACAATATAATAGGTTGAGATAGGTGTACTGTCTCGCTACTTAGTTTCACCAATACAATGACCAAACAAACCCGCAGAGACAAAAAGTTCTATACTGTTGTGTGTTTCCTACACAACAGTGATGGTACATCAGTTTGAAATCCTCAGTCACTTAAAAAGTTTTGCATCATTGCTGGTACCCATTACAATGTGATTTCTTGGCAATGTCAAACTTGTGGAAGATTTCTCACTAATTACAGTGAGTTTATCATCTCGGTGTGACAGATTAGGTGCTCTTTGTCCTCCAACTTTCTTCTTTCTCTCACAGTCCTTCTACCTTCTTTTTTTTTAAAATAAAATTTCAACTTTGATGTCAAACCTTTTTCTTTTGTGTACCTGAGCAACAGTCTTCGTCTCACTGGGTACAACATAAAAGTCTCTGGTTTTATGCTCTCTTTTTATTGAATTTTAACCACCGTCACTCCAACCAAACACTTTTGATATTGTGCTTTTTTCTGGCTTTCTCCTTAAACACTATTGTTTGGCTGCTCTTCAGTCAGAGTTCTCTGGTGGTGCAAGCCTTTCTCTTCCAACAGCTTCACCATCGTTTCCATCAAACACCTCAGTGTATGTGCATAATCAGCATACTGCCACACCCTCATTTATTATATATCATATATATATATATATAGGGTGTGGCAGTATGCTGATTATGCACATATAGTAGTGAGCTTGCATCTATTGACCTACACAGACATGGAGTTAAGAACAATATTGGCCAGCAAGCATTTCTCATAAATCCTCTGACAGTAAGTATGCACTTGCACTTTGTGTGCAAGATGAGGACATTTCTATGGACCTTTTAGTGAATGGCTCTGATGCAATAATTTTTTAACTATTCATTATGACTCAGTTGAATCCGGCTGCTATGTCTAATCAGTGGAGAACTCTAAATTTTACTGACACAGCTGAAATATGAATTGGTTATATTTTTTGCTCGTGAAAGTCTTTTTCACTGTCACTACAGAAAACGCAGCTCTTCAGCATCCCGGTGTCTAGTTTAATACTGTTGTTGCTTGAAGAAGTTGACTACAGTAAAGTTATTCTTTGCACAAGTGTTGCTGGAGTTTGACTCTTCTAACCAATCATAAGATAGTATTTACATTTGAAAGACTGCATTTAAGGACTACACATTTACATATTCCCAGCAGCAAAGTGTTTCTGGCTCTTGTTGTATTGAGTGACTCTCTTTAAGTGTTGTAGTGTTCTCCTCAGCCTCAAAGGGGTACTTCCATGAGGCTGGCAGGACTTAGTAGTAGGCCGACATTTCTGAAGTTTCTGTACCATGTGTGGGCACTGGATTGTACAGTTCCCATAGCACAGCTTCATGGCTCATTTATTTCACCCTGACTAACACAGTAAAAAAGGCACTGTCTTCAAACTCAAGCTGCAAAATGTCATCATTAATGTGAGATTTATACGTACTGTGCGTAGGTACGTCATAACTCCAAACCCTTCTGAAACCCTAAGCTGTAACACGTCCGGCCGCTTCTTTTTCTGATGCCATTTTCCAAATCAACTGGAGAGAGCAACAGCTTTGGCTACTTGCATAGGCTACATCACAGGTTCTACACAGATTCAGCGCAAGAATATAAATTAAGCTTAATGCATCATCAGACTTGATTAAGGTCCTCCACAACTAGTAAATTGACTTTGACATGTAAAATAGATGGAATGCCCCTTCAAGGTTGCAAGGCCAGGGAACTGAGTTGCTGCCTATCTGTTTTGCAGTGACTCATTCAGCAGTAAGTTCACTTCAGCCTGCAGAGTTTTGGCTCATGACTCACATTCTAGTGCCTCAAAGAAAATCCTGTCAGTTCCTAGCAGTTTTTTTTCTTTTCTTTTTTTTTAAATTAATCACTGAAATGTACAGAAACTGAATCACCTGTTAAGTGGCAAAAAATTAATGATATGACAAATTGTCAAGCTGGAAGATGGTGAGCCCAAAAAAATCAGAGAGCAAGACGTAAAATGCGCTACATTCAGAAGGCTGGCAGAAGTGTGTGAATATGTGATTGAAATAAGATGAAAGATGAAGCGAGGGGGAGAGAGTAAGGGGCGACAGAAAGGTCAGAGATAAGCCACGGTTTAAACCAGCAGGGATTAATAACTCTGATGGAGATCTGTCTGTTTGACACCAATTTAGTGAAAATAGTGCCTCCACAGCAACACTTTAATGTGATTGCTTCCTGTAAAATCTAAATAACACTGACCTGCTTACCTGCAACCTTTTACAGCTCTGTGCATGTGTTTCTGCACATGCACAGTCAGACTCTGTGAGTTTATCAGCAACATTACAAAAAACTCTATCAGGTCAAATTTGATGAAACTTGGTGAAGATGAGGAATACCAATGAACCCTAAGTTTGTTGCACATGTTGCCCTTGGCCAATGAGTTTTAGTGTATGTTTGTGACTACAGTGATGTAAAGACTGTGGGTTCACAAATGGCTGACTTGGAATTGTAAAAAATTCACACCAGTCATCAGACAACATGACATCCCTCAAATGTATATACTCTGACAGTGATTGAAACCAGGATTTTTTTTTAGACCAATTAGCTCGTTGTCACCGGGAAGATCTGCAAAACCTCTGCAGGTGCCCTGGTATCTAGCAGGAGGCTCTAGGCCTCTGCAGGTCATCCCTGTTTTTCCAAAGGTCAAAGGACCAACTCCAAAAACATGTACAGTACCAGTCCTAACTTTGGACTGGTACTGTATGTCTTCAAAGTGAGCTAAACTAAAAAAAAAACTAAAAAACTAAAAACATGACTCTACCCCAGGGAATGGCAGGACCCTCGGGGTGCAGGAACAGCTGGCAGCTAAAAGCATTCAGGAGCACAAAGATGAAGAGAGGGCCATTAAGAAGAATGACATTTTTTGGAAATATGCTAGTTCATCCAGAGTTAAGATAACACTTTTCCTTACAAAGCCCAGAAGATTTAGGAAGTGCACGATGAAATCATCAGCTACTATTAATCTGGCTACATTCCGAAAATTGTTTGCATATCTTCCAACTATCACCCACATTAAATGGACTGGTATTTTAGTACTCACTGGCCTTACTGACCACTCAAAACACACACACACCTTATCACTGTGTGTACCATTTATCACACACTGTATTATGCACTGCAGGCAAATTGGGATTCGGTTTGTTGACCCAGGACACTTCGACACAGGGACTAGAGGTGACAGAGCTAGCTCCTGAGCCACAGCTGTTCATAACTTTAGGCCACACAGACCCTTTCCTGACAGCCTCACAGTGCATCTAATAGTTGCTAGTCACATGATTTGCTAACATGCACATGACAGTATATAGTCGAATCTTCCCTGGTATTTTAAAACCACAAGGTCATGTTTTAGGATTGTAGTTAAGATGGACAAAGCTATTAGCAGGAGCTCTTCATGGCTAGGCTTAAGCCAAGCTCCAGGTCCTGTATCTATGCTAGAGACACAAAGATTAAACTGATTTTGGGAAGCAGCCAGTCAATAGCCAAGTCTTCATAATTCCTGTAGGTTATTGCTGTTCCTCTGGCTTTTCTGACTCAGCACTGCCCAAATAAAGCATGATCCTTCATTCATTTCAAACATTTATTATCATTATTATTTCAGCAACGACTGCAACTACTGTTTATTACCATCTAAAATGCTCATTTAAATTTTGCCATTACTGCAACATGTCAGTGTCATGTATCTTTTCTACCTGCGAGTATAAAACATACTGTTACAAGAGACATGTTAGTGCGAGTGTGATTTCTGTGCCTTTAAGAGACTGAGTCTTGCAGCGCTGCAGGAACAATTAAAGAAGTAGCTAATGCTTTCAGTTTCAAACTCCTTGAAAACAGCAGCATTAAAATTGGTTTAAAAGTGCGGGTTATTATTCCAGACATGCCGTTTTTGTCTGTTAACCTAAATCAGCCAATCACAACCCAAACCCAAATGTGAATGCATCACTCTTTTTGGCACAGATGAGTTAATCTACTGCACTGAGAAGCTGCAATAGATAGCAGAAAGCTGCTTAAGGCATTTCAGCTGCAATTATATGGACATTTAGCATGTCTAAGCGTATCATAATACCACCAAAGCAGCACTGGTGTATAGTGTTTCGCCACTGCATCTACCATTACAAGTACATTGTGTGTTATTGCATTATCTGTTGTTTGTTGATGTGAATAAAGTGGGATGAGACGTTGCTCTGTGACTACCAACACTACCTGTTAAATTGCTCGAGAGTATCAATAAAACTGAAGTGACTCAAATTTTATTGTATTTGGTAGTATGGGATAATAGCTTTACTGGTGAGCTGGGGATTTTCTCAACAACAACAACAACAAGCACCTCAATTCATTCTGCTGCATTCTTTGGTATGATTGTGTGAGGGATGCACCAGGGAATTCAGGATTCCTCTTTCATATACTTCTCAATATTTCAGACTAACGTCAATATGCCTCAGTTTAACAAGATCTTCCCTCTCACTTTGATCGGGGGGGGGGTGTAATTAAATATGCATTAAGACATGGTTGAATTTGTCACTGATTAAAACAGAAACTGAGTTTTGTTTTTTGAAATACTTTAATTTTGTCTTTGGAAAGTTTAAATATCAGCATACGTATCGTCTGTGTAAGTTAAGTCTTGGGACTCCTAGAAAAGTGGCTCTCACTTATATCTTCATTTGATCCTGTTGTGCTTGTAATCACCTACTGGAATACATGTGTCGAGGTACAGCAGTGTGGCAGGTAGGATGAGGACTCAAATACAGACACGCAAAAACTCAAACATGCAGCTTTACTGCTGGGATCACTCATGAAGTACAAAACCAGGGCAAGGCCTAACAGGGCAAATAACCCAGAGAACTAAGAAACTCAACTAAATACAAAACAAGGAAACACACTACCTGGATACTGGAGGGGTGACTCGACAAATGCAGAAAATAAACACACAAGGTAATGAGGGGAGAGGAAACAGGTGGGAAACACAGAGGGAGCTAATCAGGAATAATGAGACAGGGAAAGTTAAACTAGATATGATGTACAAGAGACAAAAGACCACCAAAGTAAAACAGGAAATAACTAAACATGGGAACAGGAACGCAGACTTGCCACGACACACTGGGGGAATATAACCAACACAGACACATAAATGAACCTAATACAGGAGACTTGACACAGGAGGAAGGGGACACAGAGGGAGAACTAAACTCTAAAGCCACCGAGAACGAACAACAAAACTAAATACACCAAAGAATACAAAAGTAAATATAAACATTACACAAACCAGGGCGCATGTAGAATAATTAAATAACTAGAAAGTTCAAAAAAAATAAATAAATCAAGGAGCGGAGACAGAGCAACTCTGTAGGCCAGCTGGGAGGCCAGAAGGAATTTCCCCCGGTGGCCGGGGAGGCAGCAGGTGAAGATTAAGGCAACCAGGGCACATCAGGAGACTTGCAGCAAAACCCCTCTGGTGGTCTGGCTGAAGGTCCGTGATGAAGGAAGTCTTCGGTGGTTCGGTGACAAAGGAGACCCTCTATGGACCGGCATCAGGACTCTCTTAGGATTCTCAGGCTGGGGGTGCACCGAACATGCAGCCTCCTCTGAGGTTGCCAGTGACTGGGAATCCACACAGGCTCCTCAGAAGGCTACGGCTGCTCTTCAGGATATGCAATCCTCTCCGATGACTGGGGCTGTGGCAGCTCTGACACCAGCTGCTCAGGATATTCAGGTTGTAGAGGTTGCACTGGTTGCTTGGGATACTCGGGTTACCTAAGTGACTGGAGGTGCTCAGCAGGGCACGCAGCCATCTCCTCTGATGACTGGAGAAAAATAATCCAGAGAACTAGGATCCAATTTTAACCAAGAGGAGCAGTAAGTTAGAATATGTTGACATCTATACCCTTTGATTCTACCTTTTTATGTTTTTTGTCATAAAATTTGTTATTTTGTAAAACAATGCTAAAGACATTAAAAATATGTCCTAACAGGAATGGATTTATATAGTCAGCAAAAAAAAAAAAAAAAGGGTTAAAACAAAACATCTTTTTACTTTTAGTTTCCTCAAACTTGCTTCCTTTTGCAGCTTTGCACTCATTGCATCTCCAACTAGCCTCATGTGGTCGTTTCTAAAACTCTTGAAGAACTCTCTAAAGATGCTAAAGAAGCTCTTGTCTGCTGATTCCCCTTAATTCTGCACTTTAACACATCCCAAAATATCTCGGTCCCGTTTGCTGTCTAGGCAAAATCCCAGACAAAAATCCCTAATGTGTGAATATATGTGACCCACAGCAATAACTTTTAAGCAGTTCATTTAAACCGGTGATTCCCAAAGTCAAGACTGCTGCGGCCCACTTTAAAGACCAGAATCCAGTCAAGGGGCTTTAAAAATAAATAAACAAATGTCCCCTGCCATTGGTCAGCTCTTCCCAGGCAGGTTTAAGTCTGTAAATTGATTTTCAGTCACCTTATATTTTCACACAGTCCATTGCCATTTACAGTAATTTTCTGTATACAGCTATGACAGTATTGTAATTTACACATCACACTATAATGGTATAACACTGTGAAGCAAGAAAAGAATGTATATTAACTATTAAAGATATGTGAGGATATGAAATATAATAAGACAGGAGATTAATTACTCGACATAAAAATAAAACTATAAAACACCACCTACAACTCAGTGCATCTGTGATAATAATTTAATGATATAATAATTAATACAATGTAACACTGACAGAGAGTATTCGCTCTGCATAATGAGCACTTTTATTTTGAATACCTAAAGTGTATTTTTCCTAAAAAAAAATTGACCTACTTTTACATAAGTAAATGTATCTTTGTATCTTACTCCTTCAGCCAAACATATTGCAAGAAATTGTACTTTCCAACTGCTCTGCCATCTATTTCCATTTATAAAGTGCCCACCTTACCACCAGCTGTGAATCATCCCAGCACTTACAAATTGTTTTATATATGTAATGTGCAATTATCCCTTATGAAATGATTTCTGTGCCTTTAAAGTTGCAGGAATTCTTAATGTCAGTTTTATCCACTCCTCTAAAATGCATTCCACTTTTTACTCATGTCGAATTGTAGTCTTTTGTCTCTTTTCAGACATTATTTAAATTGAGTAAGGGCCATTAAGAGAAAAAGCACCAATCAGCCTTTCCAGTTGTTTGTCTTTATCAAACACAAGGGAGCTCAAACAAAAACCTACTCAGGTTGTAAATGGTCGAAATGTCAATTAGAAAAAAAAGTCATCATTAGGTTTATTACTCAAATTAACAGTTCCTCTCAACCATTTAAATCATTGTTGGTGCTCGCCGTTAAAAGGGAGCTGATTTTTTTCTTTTCCTTTCAGTCTTAGTAGTCAGACACATCTCCCTTTGGACTCTGACGGAGTGATTTTGGAGGTATTATATTCATGAGGGGTTCCAGTAATTGGATTAAATTGGTTCCAGAATGTAGCAATTTATATTATAATATCCCATTACTTCTAATACTGTTCTTAATTAATTAGCCTGATTTTTTTTTTCTTGGTCCGTGTTCCTGATAAGTTAAGTTGGCTCAGGAGGAGATCCGTCCCTCTGTGACGTCTCGTGGCCCTACATCAGTCACACACACCTGGACACAGCACACAAGGTGGAAGAAAATCCTGCTGAGAGAATGCCTTTCATCTATGCTAAAATGGAGGAAATGGATTTGGATGCAGATTTGAATGCATGTACACACCTGAGACGAGGTGTCCACTGATTTAGGAAGCATTTTGTACAATTTGCGAGCACGTGTGTGTGTGTGTGTGTGTGTGTGTGTGTGTGCGTGCGTGTGTGTGTGTGTTTTCTCCAACAGCCCCCAACTGAACAAAGTTCAATATCATCACCTGTCACTCTCACAGTCTTTGTCTGATTTAGCTTTAATATGAGAAAGTAATTCTCCTTTGAATATAACAAATTAATATCATTTTCAAACAATTTCCATATGCAAATATGATTTAATCAAGTAAATGAAACTCTCAAACGCAGTGCCTGAGGGCTAAAAGTGAGCGGGCTAAAAGTGTGCATGTGTGGGCGGGTATGAGAGAGAAAGAGATTTCGTGTGTGTGTGTGTGTGTGTGTGTGTGTGTGTGTGTAAAGTTAATCTAAAGTTTCAGGGCGCCAGTGCTCGGGCACAATGCTTGAAGCTGTGTATAGCAAACAGTAAACAAGCTTCTAAATCACCTGCTTAAATAAAGTGGATTATTTGTGCACAGCATAATTTCTTGATAATGTCAGCGCCTGATGATTCGTGCTCCATTTGGCCATCGAGCCTTCATATTGTGCTGCCACAAACCTGCAAACACCCTCAGTATTTGATAGATTGCAGCAGTGTCAAATAGAAGGAGGAGAGGGCACAAAAACAAGCGGGAGGAGGCTTCTGATTTTATTAAAACTTGCACTGTAACACGCTTCACTTCCATTTAATATAATGTTGGGTTACACTAACCTGACCTTTGGCTTCCTTATTTGCAGTTTCTTGAATGTTTCAGTGATTTAAGTTTGTTCATTCTGTCTCATTTACAGTCGATATTCTATAACTTTCTTGTATTTTCTGCCATAGACAGTATAAAAGATGGATGTAGCAACCATTACACCATCCACTGGTTTGTGAAGTCTTGTTACCTTGTTATTTTGGTCTTAAAAAACTGGATGTGACACATCACTATGAACCCACATGCTAGTGCCTTAAACCTGCATTGCATTTAATAGCCACCAGGGGATGATACCTGTAGTTTCAAAAAGACTTGCAGCTCCATAGAAGCCTGTGGAAAACCAGCCCTCCGCCCTGACCTCTGTAAACACTTTACTGATGAGTTTATTGGTTCAGTCCCTCATTTTGGATCAAACTTAAAAAATTAAGCCCATATTGTAATTTTGGTGATTCTAATTGTCAGAAGACTATGCAGGATATAATTAGCTGATTATAGCTAATATAGCATTAGCTAACGACTTGTCATTTTTAATGACTGCCTATGCAAGGATGTTCAGCAGGTTAGGGTGATTAAGGATAGAGATGAAAATGTGGTAAAAGGTGAAGAGTGAGTGATGAGGTGTGAGGAACTCTTTGAGCAGCTGATCAATAAAAAAGATGAGAGAAAGAGGAGAAGCAGAAGAAGTAGAAGAATCAAAATAACCTCAAGAACCTTCCTGTACAGCCAACAATCCTTTTTGAAAAACCTGAATTTGGCATCTATTGGAAGTATGAAACATTTCAGAAAAACCTTTACATCCTGATGTAAAAGCAAAATAATCACGTTACATTTATTCTCACACGTGTCTCTAAAAGTTTCACCCAGCCCGTTTCACAGGCCTGAACATGACACCTTAACGGTTTCATTTTTAAGAAAAAAAAATTAAAATATATTTGATCCAGTCATTGATTTTGCCTTACAGTTTAACTTTGCCAGAAACTAGCTGCACATAAAGATGAAGCTTTCCATTGTGGCTCCATCCCTTTGTGACTGCAGAGTTTGCTGCAGCTGTGTGCTGCTTCAGTGACTTCCTGCAGCCTCTGTTCTACAACTCTGCATCTTTGCTGGTGTGTGGATTCAAACATCTAAACAGTCACTCAAATTATGTTCTTTGAAAACTGAAATAGTCACATGACAAACGGATATGTGGGCCTCCCTGAACTACAATGAGGTTCAAGCTACCTTGTTAGCTTACAAGTCTAAAGGGCTCCACTTGTCTGCTTAGGTCAGTATGTGCACATGACACACATCATTGTCCAAACAGCAGTTATAACTGGGCTGGCCAACTATTGACTCATATTTCTTCCCAAGCCCCCCCTAAGTTAAAGTGACTCTTAATTTATGATAGCATTTACTTAGAGCCAAGTTTGTGTCCACTGGCCACCGTCTTCTATTTGTGATTTGGTCTCCATCAGCTCCTGAGGGAAATCTCTTTTCTTTGCAATATCTGTGTTGTGTGGGCTGTATGCTCCTGATGCCTTGGCAAGGGCATCTCATTGACAGTGTTTGATCCACTCACATATTGTCCTCAGGATTCATAAGTCCTGTTTCAGGTATGTTCTAATTGTCTCTTATCTACAGTACTTGCTTTGGTCATAATATTGCAGTCATCAGAGCTTTCCTTTAATGACATTTTTCTGATTGGTGGTGTCGTTGTACAATATTTTTCTTAGGTGGAACTATTCATTAAAGTTTAAAGAGCATCTGAAAGGTTTTAAATGTTTTGATAAAAGAGATAAAGGTCCATCAGTGTTGCTCCACAAGTTTGAAAACCAGAATTGTGCAGTATGTGATACTGTGCATATGTCACAGAGTCAATCTTCAACGAGAGGTTTACATCCTTTGATCTGATCCCATCTCAAGGCCTGCAGCAACGGACCCAGACACGGTCCCATTTTTTACCACAGCTTGTCATACCTCGTTATGAATTATTTGGAGCTATTCTTGGGGATAGTGCTATCACTCTTTCAACCGGATACAGCGGTGTGAGGCATGCAGGCCATGAGGTGTCAAAACCAGTCACCTGCTCTCACAGCTCTTGTAGCACATTTTGAATTTATCTTGAGTCACCGTGGTGTGGTTACAGTGAGATCAAAATAGCACCTTGATAGCAGGTGATGGAATTACATAACAAGTTGAAAGTGAAAGTGCTGATCTACTAACTTCCAAAGTCAAGATGCCACATGACATATTCATGTTTTTGCAGTTTTTACCAGTATTTTGCAAAATGTCCATACAGGCTAACTTTGTTGGCCTGTGGATTTGTGTTACACTGAAGGCATTGCGGAGTTGAACTACCTGTGCAACCTCTGTAGGTTCCAGGTACCGCCTTATGCTACCACTAGTGACACTGACCCTAGGCAAATGCAGCACTAGTGAAAAAAATAAGTCAGAAAAGATGAGGAGGTTAAACTTCCAGTGGCCTCCACCTGTAAAACCATTCTTGTTTTGGGGGTTGTCTCATTGTTGCCCCTCTAGTGCATCTGTTGTTAATTTCATGAACACCAAAGTAGCTGAAACTGATTAACACCCCCCTCTGCTACTTACTGGCCAGATCAATATCCCAGAAGTTTAAGTGTCTTGATGCTAAACTCGGATTAAAAAGTGTTTCTTACATTTTTTTGAGCAGTGCATTTTACCTTCTACTCTATTTTTTAGTAAATGGTTCTATGTATGCTGCTGTACATCATCTTATCATAAACCATTGCCTGTACAAAGGGCATGTTTATAAGATTTTCTTCTTGTTGTCCCTTTTTGTTCACCTCTTAGATTTAGGGTTAGAGTTAGAGTTAGGACATAAACCTCTTTTTTTGTCATGTGTGCCATATCTGAATTATAAAAAGCTTTGCAGTGTTATTTAAAAATAACTTTCAGAGTCTGAAAATGACAGTTGTTTAGCAAGTGGCCAAAACACAGCTTAAATGGGTTGCCTGAGGCCTGGTTAAACCCAGCCTTCGAGAGGCAGAAACAGTCTGCCTTCAAAGTAAAAGTTGCACATTTTAAAGTGTGTTTGCCATAGCTGAAAATGTAACAAGAGGTAAAGGGAATAACTAATCGAGTATCCTAAATAATGAAAGAAAGTGAAGTCATTCATGGCATGTATGCTGCTCATACCCTTCCCACTGAGTGCCCCATGCTCCACTGGCCTCCTTTGCCTAACTTAAAAAGGTAAATAACTGACCTGGATATTTTTGTTTAGCGCTATAAATGCGTTAAGGGTGTAGATATATGTTGATGACCTTTTGTCAAGGCCCTACTGAATAATGGCAATTTTAATAATAGATTAAACAGCGGACTCAGGGAGGAGAAAATGATTTAAAAACAACAACAATCTGAAGCACGTTTGTTGGCCAACTCCTAAGTGATGAGGATGGCAGGCAAGAAGCAAAAAAAGGAAGTACCTCAGCCACACATGACTGTTTGAACTGCGTTGCCTAGGAGAAGCTTATCTATTGTCACGCCGATGAGCAGCAGGAATGTAATTCGACATTACATGAGGTCGGACACTGGCGGCTTACTGGTGTGACATATCCGTGACATGCTTGGAATTAACATGCAATGGTGTCAATTAAAAGCATGAAATGCACTTAGGGGGAAGCTCGAATGTTTTCCCTGCTCCAGAAACAGCCTGACAAAGTGAGCAAGGACACATGACAGCTCTCTATCACACTGTTTACATGAAGTGTGTGCAGAAGTGACAATTTGTGGCAATTCTTAAGCAATTCACACACTGTATGATGTCCACTTGAAATGCAACTGAAGTAAAGTTGTAAAGAAAAAAAAAATGTGCCAAATGTCATAACCCCCCCCCCCAAAAAAAAAAAAAAAAACAGCTGCACCTTCAGTTTGATTACAGCCACCTACAAGTGTCCTGCCAGGAGTGGGAATACTTTGAAGTAAAAGACAGGAGCAGGCACATTCGGTCAGCCATCTCACTAGCATTTCAGTGGCACCACGTGGCACGGATTTGCTCTTTCATCACAATAAACAGCAGTGATTCCCCCCCCCCCTCCCCCCTTGTTGTTGTCTTGCTGCGTATCAGCTCACAACCGGGACTCAGATGAGTGTGGAATTGTGTCTCTGTTTGATGTGCTGAAAAGAAGAAAGAAAGGAAAGTAGTTCAAGGGATGGATAATGACGGACGGACAAGGAGGCAACATTTCTGCACGTGAAGGAGCACAAGAGAGGACGTGAGGTGGTGCGTGTGTGTGTGTGCGCGCGCGCGCGTGTGTGTGTGTGTGTGTGTGTGTGTGTGTGTGTGTGTGCGTGTCGCCCCCTACGCTACGCACTATCTCAACTTCTGCAGCTCATCGTCGGTGGTGTAATAACAATATCACTCATCTCATATCCTCGGCTTACTTTGCCTTCCCCCTCCGCCGCCGCCCCCTCGCTCCACATTTATCATATTCATTTGATATTCAGAAATAAATGTAGCAGAAAGAGAATAATGCACCTCCTGTACGCGGCGTTCATTACAGATACATTTACATGGGGGTTTGCCTTCATGGTTTCAAATGGAGCACTGTTCACTGGTGTTCCTCACATTTGTTGAGAAGGGGTTGTGTGTGTGTGTGGGGGGGCAGTTCTCTTCACATTAGCACTATCAGTGAGCGGTGATAAATGGGTCGATCTATCCATCTCCGCTGTCACATTCATAAAAGAAATTTGGCCTTCGTCAAGGGAACCAAGCGGAGAGCTGTAATATCTGCAACATGTATCCATCAAGCCTAACTTGAGACGTATCGAAACACTATAGCGAATGTACCTGAGTGAATAATATTTCATTCATGATAATGCAGCAAATACCTGCTGGAAAAAAAGAGAGAAAAAATATCTGCATTTCTTCCTGTCTCAGCTGCAGAGGACCGCAGAGGAGGCGGGCTACTGATCATATTCAATCTGGAGGCGATCCATGTAAATAGCCCTCCATCTTGGGAAGGCGATATGCAAAGCAGCCCGTCTCCCCTGTGTCAGGATCAGATTAATGGAAACCTAAAAGTGGGAATTACGGCCCTTATCCGGTGCGGCGTTCTGGGGAGGGGCTGGGATACGGGCCCTGGGGGAATCTGCCTGGTTCAAAGCCCATTCCTCTGGTTAAGGAAGTCGCTAAGATCCATGCACCGAGGTGAAGGGTAATTTCCTTTGATATTCAGCAATGTATTACTGTACGTAGTGTGCACGCTGCATGCCCCACTGGCTCTGAGTGCATCTGTGTAACATGCAAATGTATGCAAGCAAAAACAGCCACAAAAGAAGCTGCAGCAGTAAACAGCATTATAAAGAGTGGATGTAGCACTGTGTGGTCATGATATTATGGGGAAGGTGAAGAGCATTTGGCACATCTGTGCCAAGGTCTCTTTGCCCTGCCAGGCAAAGAGTAATCAGCTTCTAATTTATGGCTGCATGACTGTTGGTTGGAGGACAGACTCAAGCCTCAGTTCCATCCAGCTCATCAGGGATTTGATAGCAGTTAGCATGTTAGCCTTGGCCCACTTAAAAGTGCAACAAAAACAGTAGCAGTGAAAGCTTTAATTAACATAATGTACAAACCTCGAGAGCACTGAAACCCAAAAGAAACATGTAACAAACTGCACGCACAAAGCCTGATTCCACACTGGAAACACAACAGTTGATGATCCATGCCATGCTCGAGGATGTCTGACCCCCAAACACCAGTTCACTTGACACATGTTATTGTCATATAATGTGCTAGGGCATACTGAAGTGTAAAATGCCCTGGCCCAGGTGCAGTTCTTTTGGGCTCCGGGACGGTTGGCGTGTAGTGTGATCGCTAATCACACCCAAGCACAGAACTTTTCCAAAATGCATGTATGTGAAAGAGAGTGAATGTGAGAGAGGAGCTGAGATGATGAGACAAACTGAAGTGTACCTGACAGGTCAGCATGGTTCAGTGTGACTTCAGGTCAGCAGGAGACTGAAGAGACAGTCATGCTTGGGCATGGTATGAGACAAGTGTGTCTAAATTAGTACTTTTATTTAAAATTGCACAAGTTTTTGAAGTTTTATTGAGTTATTTCAAATTTTGGCCACATACTGAGGTGTAGGGTTGTGCATATTTAATAATTTTTTTACTCATATCTTTTTGGTATTTTCTGTAATAATGAGACACTTTTGTACTGGCAAAAACAGAGACTGACCAGTAAAATCTACCTTCAAATCCTTCATTTGGTAATGTTACGATCGATATTTCAGTGATGTTTTATTTAGACTTGTGGACGGCTTTTAGTATTTGCCTAGCCAATAACAGTGTAAAGGTTTAGCTAGCAAAGGGTTACTATTAATAAATCATATAAAAGATGGACATAGCTTCCTGGGTCTCCTGGAAGCCAAAGCATTAGCGTTTTAAAGCTGCATCATTTTTAATAGCCACCAGGAGACAATTCCCTTGATGCTATATGTTTTCAGTCATATTAGATAAGGGATAAATAAAGTATACCTTATCTTGCTATTTACTAAACTATATATATATATATATATATATATATATATATATATATATATATATATATATATATATATATGTATACACACACACACACACAGAGAGAGAGAGAGAAATCAACAAAAATAATGTAGAAGTGATATTGGAATAACCAATATCAAAGGCCAACTTTTCATCTGGCTTGATCCTCAGGGTTGCAGGCTTTGTGCGCTCTGTGTGGATATGACGACAAGCCCAAATCTATTACCTGGAGCCCGGCATGTCTATCTTATCGAGACTGCCCACAGTGTGAGACTCTGCAATATGCGCCAGCATCTGACTTGCAGGTGCTCACTGAGGATAGGTAATATGGAATCAAACTGCTCACACACACTCACATAGACATATGCACAAACAAAGCTCATGAACACACTTCATACTCCGGTAAACTCTAAAGGCTTATGTCGAATAACAAAAGGAAAGGCAGCAGTTGGATTTCATTAGAGTTTGGATGAAGTATTACAAGAGGCTATTCAAACAACTCCTACTATTGTATGTATATATACACACACTGTTTTTTTTCTGTCTCCTGCCACCTCCCTCATGCTGTTTGTCTTCAGTTTCCTCCACCCTCTTTTCTTCCGTCAGCCTCTTTACTATTCACTGAGATCCAGTGGAGTGTTTGGCACTCCTCCAGCTCTTCTGCCCGTTTTCTTTTACCTCCATCAGCTTGCTTAAATTTGAATATTACTCACTTCAGAGGTGACATCACCAGCACATCACCAACATGCATACATGCTCCACAGTCACACATACATAAACGATCTGACCGGATCCTAACTCCTCTTCAATCTAGACTTTAGTTGCACATCTGCTCACAGTCTATACTGTGAAGAAATTATCAACCAAGGCCAAGTGGTGCTCGAAGATGCCCGCACATGTTTATGTTGCATTTTCAATGATAGGCATCTTTACATAAGTATGTTTTCCTCTAGTATAAAAGCTTAAACTGTGTGTTGGCGCACCCGTGTGCCTGTCAGTGTGTGTGTGTGTGTGTGTGTGTGTGTGTGTGAGAGAGAGTGAGAGAGAGAGAGATAGAGAGGGAGAGTGTAATGCAGTCAGAGCATCTGGCTCCTCTGTGCTCCACGACATTAGCGCAGACAAGAGAATCAGTGGACTATTGAATGCAATTACAGCGTGTGGGCCAGACAATAAAGATTGATAGTGCTTTCGCCTTTTATCACACACCAAACACAGCAGAGGTTAAAGCCTGTGAGCCCCGAGCTGCCAGCATTCTAATAATGATTGAAAATATGCAACCATTGAAATGGGAGGCATACTTATATAAAAATACAGGAATGCATAAAAAAGAGGGCATTTTTCCTTTCTTTCTTTTTTTTTTTTAGATGATTGGATGATTTAAGATCAGTCCTGGGTTTTTTTATATTTCTCAGGTGGTTCACAGAATATAGTGGGGGGGTTTTTTGTTGTTTTTTTTTAATTTAAACTCAGACAAAACATATTTGCTGATGACTGTTTCCACAAGTTACAGGCAAATAATTTATATCAAAATGTTTTTATTTAATAAGTAAACAAAAACTTTGAAAAACCTGCATGCTGGGTCACGATACAGTGCTGGCACCAGTAAATCAAAGTATCAAGAATAATACATAGAAAAAGCTCAAGATTGCTGCTGCTGCAAAAGAAAAAAAAAGAGTGCAGTGGTTGCAAAGCCCTGCAACTACTAAATATCTCTAAAATTTCATTTCATTTGCTCCACTGTTCAGGCTTGAAAGATGAAGTCTGAGCATGAACTAAATGCATGCTTGAACATGTTTTATGTAGTTTTCCTCGGCTTTTGTATTGTTCCATTTTAGGTGAGTTAGTTCCATGTTCTCCATATTGAGTTTGTTTCATGTGCTGTTGAAACATTTACATTATGTTCACTTTAGAAACTTTACTTCAAATAAGGTCAAATAATAATGTATCCATATAATATAATAACGTGAAGATATTATATGGAGGCAATTCTTTAATCGTATGGATAACTGTTACAGACTGGATTTCTTCTTACAGCTCTTCAGTTAAGTTTCGTCTTCAGTTCAGAGTCGCTGCTGTTAAAGTCATTTTCAAGTGAATGCAAAGACGACTGGTAAGACTCCAGGAAGCAACAAACTTGAAAAACAAAGCAAAAAAAAAATGCAGCTCCTCTACTGACCACTCGGGGTTGGCTCCAAAAATAAGCAAACTGACACTAACGCTTATGTTAAAAATTCTAATTTCAGCATTAAACATGTTTACTGTTCATCTCTATGACTAAATTGTCCCTTTATTACAGCTGCACAGGGGCTTGTTTTTAAAATAACAGCAATTTGGATTTTGTTAGGTTTGCTGACAGCTGCAGCAGCTGCTGCAAGTGAGGTCTCACCTGCGTTAACTTGAGTCACTGAACTGGATTCGTCCTCTGTGGCTGAGCTGCTGGTTTTAGCGAAAATGCTTCATAACAGTACAGATTAGCTACAAAGTCTGTGTTTCAGTTTGTGAAATTCTAGTATTCATGTCAAGACTGGTAATTGTCTGTTTATTCCCCTTATTCAGTTTATGGATACAGCTTGTTAACTAACCTCACTGCAACTTGTCAAAATATGGCCACCTCTGAAACGTCACAGGGGCAAAAACACTGAGGATTCAATACAGTACAGCCATGTTTAATATGGAGTCCACTTTACTTAAGGATTGTGCAAGTATTTTATAAGCAAAACAACAAGTAATACAATAAACACAAGAGCACTGACCAGAGGTGATTGTAATGTACAGCGGCGCAGGACAAAATTTGGCCAAACGGTGGTGTCCATTAGAGGCACGCAGTCGTGGAACACACTGCCAGCTTATATTAGGAACTGTGGCACCTATGCTAGCTTTAAAAACTCTTTGAAACATTGGCTGAAAACTAACTGGAGGTGTACTCATATGTAGATTGCTTTTTGTTTATTTTGTTAGGGTGTCCTATTTTTACTGTCATTTTATGTTGTTTGTGTTTGGTGTTATACAGGTGATGTTTGTATTATTCTCTGCTCTTTATTTTGTTGGATGTTTTCTGGTCTTACCTACCTGAGGACGACGGCATATTTACATTGACGCTTTTTGCAGATATGTTGATTAATATGCATTGTCTGAATTTAAATAAATGAATAAAAAAAATTATGTATTAATTTCAGTCACAATATCCTTTTATGTGCATTATTAACATGACATTGATATATTCATTATATAATTATTCTTAACTCACTATAGTCACCTTATCCACTATTTATAAAACCATATCTTTTGTTTAGTACACAGTACTGCTGCCTATTTTTGTCCTGTGTTTTTTAATGTGTTCTTTTTAAAACCCGAACTGAGTCTTGGTGCGGTCCCGTAGCCTCTCAGCCCTCCAAACCTGCTCACATCTGCTGAAATGATTTCTCAGTCACACCAAGGTTCACCGTTTCATCGCCACCGCGTCATTCATCCTGACATATCAATGCAGATTCTTTTCATCCATGTGATCACAAGACAAAATGTTGTTGGGAACAAGGCATTAAAATACTTGGTTGCCAAAGACTTACAATGCACCATGATGAAGGAATAATGGGAGACAGTGACCAAGGACAGATCTGAGAGAAGAACACAGGAAAGAGCAGGATAAAACAGAGAGAAGAAAATGACAGGAAAACAAAAAAGGACAAAAGAGGATAAAGCACAGGATTTTTTTTATTTTTTTATTTGTAGTAGCTAGAATAGCAGAGGATGAGTGACAGGGTGATTGTTCTATTATGTGGCTGACTGGCCACAGCCCTCTAACATATGAACATGCATGTGTGATGGCTTTCTTCAAGCGCTGCTGTTGATTATTTTGGTTCTATTAGTTACATTCTCCTTTTTTTTTCTTTTTTTTTTGTCTGTGGCTGAAGAGAATCAATGCACTTTACACTGATGTTACACTGTTTGTTTCATCGTTCCTGTTTGGGTTAAAGGGAGTGCTCATCAGGCGAGAGGCCTCTTGAAAGTTTATTTATTCATTGTTGTATTTAAGGTCTTCTGCTTTCAATTCCAAACAAAACACACGTGTAAAACGCATCACTTCCTGTTCACCATCTTTTTCCAGGACTGTTAGCAAAGTAAAAAAAAAAAAAGTCAAAATGAAAAAGCCTAAAATCATAAAACAGACTAACACATCCATCTCTGCAGACAAAACTCCAGCTTCTACACCAGTGAGCGCTCGGTGTTTGTAGCAATTACATGATTATACTTGGAGATGACAATTTCAGATCTGCAAGAACAGAAGCAGAAGAAGAAGCTGCACGCAAACACGGTCCTTCATTCATTTCACTGCAAACACACCAGTTAACAGCAACAAGAAGACAAACATATAGGAATGATTTTTAATGTGTCTGATTCTAGCCACGTAAAAACACTGAGCTCTGATCTCAGTATCATGCTTTCATAAAGACTGAGACAGACTGCGGTCCACACAAGATGCAGCTCATAAATGGATCAGAGCACCTGCCAGAAAAACAAGAAAGCACAAAAATGTTTTAAATCTATCAAAAACTTTATTTATATTGTTATTTATCAGGCAAATAAACTGAGTTCACTTTTTTTTTTAACCCAACTGGGTAAAAACTGGTCTTCTCTGAGAAGAAATTAATCAGGCATAACTAAAACTAATCTGTCTGTTCTGGAATGCAAGTAAATAATAATTTGGCATCTTAAACAATAATGTGCTTTACTATTTTTCCTGTGTTTTTTGTGAAACAGTAAATTTGAAACTTCATGAAAATATCATTTTGATTAAAGAACTTGTGCATATTGGTGGGTTAACCATCAAACATCAAAAATGATTTTGGTGATTACGAGCACTGCTAATTTAGGGCAGCTGTGACATAAACCTCACACACTTGGATGGTGGTCTAATAAATGTGTTAAGCACTGTGTGCATGCAAGTTCTCCAAAATGCTCAGGATAACCTACCTGCCGAGTACTTCTACAAAACTGAGTGCAGTTTTGAGCCTCACAAATATTCACATTGTTTGAAGTATGACCGGTTGTTCAAAAAATGTCAATTTTGCAGTTAAAACCAGCAGTGGAAGGTTTCAATCAAAGGCTTTTCAATCAAAGACAGAGTTCAGAAGGCTGTTTCCTTGCAGATGGACCAACGTTTTATTCAGTATTCTCAAACATCACTATATTTATTCATATATTCTGACATTCAGTCCACATATTCATATTCCAACTCTCCTTCCACATCCACCAGGATACATTCTATATCTTTTATTCAAGTTTTGTTCCATTTGAGTTTTAATTTATCTTAATCTGAGCAATGAAACAGATATGAAAACAGTATATAAAAACAATTATTTACTTTATTAACTGCCCATTAAATATATATGTAGTACATCAGAGGATCAGAAGGAGGGATTCAAGAACGAAGAACAGAGTGAACTCATGAAGACCTCTGTTTTGTTGCCTTGCTCCACTGTGGCTTACTCTCATAGAATTTCAGTATTACAAATGTTGTACGTATAGCTGCAAAGACACTGATGAACCGCATGTCATTGTTCAAAGTCTGCATACCGTGAACGTCAGTCGACTAACTTATGCTGGAAATAAACAGAAGCATGACGCCTTTGTCCTTGCTGACCAGTGATTAGAGGCTGATCCATAAACCCAAGGATAATTTGTTTGTGTTAGGTAAATACAAACAAACGAGCAGTAGACACCTAATCAGTCCAACCAACAGAGGTTACAGTAGACATTCTGCAGCAGGACGGTCACTGCAGTGTTTCCCCCGTTTCCTAAACATATTTGCAAATGAACTGTCGTCCTCACATAATTCTCCAGGAGATTTCAGCAGATTAGAAGAGGCTGGGATTAATGCAGGGCGTTATGGCATGTTCTGATACGGTGGCGAGCGCACGTACTGACGTAAATCATGAGCAGAAACACACATGCGCGCACTCCTAACCCATGTTCCTCGCAGAGATACAGGAAGCGGGAGGACGAGGGTTCACAGATTGCCCGATAACAGTCAAATCCAGACACCTATTTAAAAGGCTGATATTTTAGTAGTAAACATGTAAGATTCCTTCATTATTTGACAACTTCCCCCATCTGTGTAGTTGGGAGCTTTCTGTTAAGATGCTTATCTGAAATGTCAAAAAGAATTATGCTGATAGCAGTCAGTATGAATAGGGCCTCAGCCATCACTGATAAGGACACGTGTGGACTCCAGCGCTTTCCTCGCTAACACTGGATTTAAAAAGGGCCTAATTCCATACTAATATGAATATGCCACCAGCAGCACCAGCCCCCTTCACCACCACCTGATGGAAAGAATTATGGTCCCCGTGAACCGATCCTCACTCTCCTTACCTCTGCCACGACAAAAATGCCACAGTAATGTCAGGGGAGATGTAACGATTTAGATTCCGATGATTGTCCCGTGTCAGCTGCACATCCGTCGGCCCGGACGAGTTGATTAGAGTTGGGACATCAAAAGAGGCTCAGGGTGGAGATAAGGATGGGGAGTGTTTGGGGTTGGGGGCCGGGAGTTGCGGGGGTGGGGTTAACGTGATTCCCGTCAGGAATTAAGGCACAGGAGGAGTTTCATCCAAAGTTCTGTCTGTCTCGCCTTCTGCTATCTTGAAAGAGCTGGCAGTGACTCTGGCTTTTTTGCATAGGAGCCGAGATAATCTGAGCCTGTTTAGATCAATTAATGGAGAGATAGGGAGTACAGTAAGTAAACTGACAAGGGCGTGCAAAAGTCAGCTGAGTGCATGCGAGTGTGTGCTCTTCATTCCAGTTCTTCTGCACCAATAAACGTCCTCACAAGAAAACTGAGGACCAAATTTGTCACAATGATGCCATTCAGAAACGTATTTGTAAAGTGCAAGTTTCAAGTTAGCGGTTGGGTACAGAGTTGACGGTTAAGCTAAAGCAAAAACTGCAATAACAACCACATTTACACAGATTCATTACGGTGATCTTGAACTTTATTATTTGCCCCCAGTAACAGATTTCTGGATAAACAGCTGTGGAAATAAAGTATATAAATACAGTCAGTTTTTCTCCTTTGGTCAGTTTCTGTGAGCTTCTTTTTGTAAATGAAAATATGAATGAGCCCTAAAACAATGTAGCAGTAACACTGCTATTCAACATCATCTAAAAGAGCTGCACTTTACCAAATTTGATGCAACAGAAAAGAAGCACAACAAAAGCTTCACCCTTTTTATTCACAGTAAAAAAAATTACAAAGCAACGTACGAGACATGACAGACAATTTTTGGCGCTGAAACGATCACCTGAATTGATTAGAAAATGCTGATAAATTATGCAAAAATTTCTCTTTCTGAAATGTGAGAATTTGTTAGTTTTGTGCTGATAGTCAAACAGCACAACTCATTTGAAGATGAAAACTTGGAGTGAGCCAAAAGGTCAGGCTCAGACACCTCTGTTTGTGTGCTGTGTCTCTGAGAGTTGATATCCCTAATATGGTCGTCTTGGTCAGTCAACTTAAAGAGCTACTTGGCACTCCTATAGTCACGCTATGCAAAAAAGTGGATGGAGATTATTGTGAATGTGTACAATGAAAATCAAAGCAACTTTGGTGCATCAAAACAGCGATAAAAAAGCAATAAGATGAAGTCAGTCTGCTGCGATTGAATCAGGTCAGGTTAGGAATTGCTTTCATATAGGAATATAACCGAATACAATCAGTTGGCAACATTAGGGGCAAGTCCCCTATTGCAAACCGTAGCATTGCAGACAAGTTGTACATCTGAGTCTAAGCACTTAACTTAGACTCAGATGGAAGTGGTGGTGTGAATGGGTAACCATGTTCTATAAGCGCTTTGAGTGCTCAGATAGAGTAGAAAAGCGCTACATAAGAACTAGTCCATTTAATCCGTCTGAGAGTGATTGCAGTCACTCCAAATTGGACCACGATTGTTTGGAGACGGGTTGCCTCCCACCAAGTGATTTGTGCAATTGCCTTGCAATCAAAAGTTGTCGCTTAGAGGTTGAGGTGTGTTACACACTCAAAATCTGGATGATCAGTTGGCCACCAAATGGGAAAAGTTCACTGCAATCACCAGACAACCACTGATTTTTCCTATTTGCATAAAATATATTTTCCAGGTTTCCTAAACTGTAAAATGTGTCCCTGTTTTATTAGTGCTCCTGTATTTCTGTGCGCACTTGTGTTTCTTCCCTACAGTGTCTGCCCTTTACCAATTCCCATTCCCACTTCACCTTCAATATCTCAGTTTAACACTGCAGCCCTTAGAGGTCAAAAAGACACCTTGGCGCCAGCTGTCCATCCTAAAGAGGATAGTGTATGTGATAATATGTGTGAGGGGGAGAAAGGGGGAGGAAGAAGGGGGTGGGGGCATTAATTATACATAGGTGATGTTTTGCATAACTCTCCTCCTATTCCCCCTTCACACCACTGTCAGGCTTTAGCAGGTTCAGAAGCAAGGGCTGCATCCGCTTAGTGATAACATCTCCAATAACAATTAAGGTGGAAACATGTAATTTGCCAAGAAGGGAAAAAAAAATCTGTCGATAGGCTCTGTTTCCTTTTGCATACTAAACACAGAGGCTGGAGCTGCTGCTGTGGTGGAGAGGACCTTAGAGCTGTGATTTCAAGTTACAACCTTGATACCTTTTCTTTGCTATAACCTTTGAGTAGGAATCTGAACATGCAGGAGTGTAAACTTAAAAACAAGCCTGTGTGTAAATATAATGCCAACACCTTGAACCCTGGGTTTTGGTTAATGCCAACTGTATATAAAATTGTCACCAATTTGGAACATCCAAATGGAAAAAAAAAAAAATTTCAAAAGTAACATTTTGTAGCTTCTAGTAAAGTTCCTTTGTTGCATCGTTGTCACCAATGACTTGGTGGATATTAAGAAGTTAACAAAGTCTACACATGGATGCCACCTTGTTGTTGAGGGCAGAAAAATGATCAAAGTTTCAGAAAATGAAGCAAAACATAAAGCTGAGATGTGTCAAGGCTGCTTCGGCACTTAAGAAAAGATGCTGAAAGTCAGTCACAGGTTTGAGACTGGAAATAAAATTCCGTGCTTTGAAAACAAGAAGCACAAATAAGATTAAGCTTCAAATTTTTACCCCCAACCTGACAAAGAAATATGTTTTTGTTTTGTTTTGTTTTATCTTGGCTTTGATAAAAAGTCACACACACAGCACATCATGACATGACAAATCATTCATGTCTTTCACATAATAGCCAGCACTTCACCTCTGTCATTCATATTGTTGAGCCCTAGTACGAAGGAGAAAACCAACACCAGAATAGCTTCATTCATTCGTGGGTCATTGTCAAAGCCCTCCGCTTAGTTTTCTCAGAATGCTGTTGAATACATTTGTGTTTACATGTGGGGGCGTGTAGGGCAAGTACACATTCAGACTGTACCATTAAAAACTCAACTAAAGGCTACTGAGTTGAACTGATTTTAAAAGTCGAGTGCCCATTGCCTTTACAAAACTTAATGAATTGCAAACACAGAGGCACAAATGCAGGTCTTCATTCTTAGTAATTTTGTATTTCCATCCATCCATTTTCTTCTGGATGCTGGAGACTATCCCAGCTGCCAAAGGAGAGGATGGGTACACCCTGGACAGGTCACCAGTCTGTCGCAGGGCTAACACAAAGAGATGGAGTTTTGTATTTCATTAAATATAATTGAATCCAATGATGTAGCTCTTGTATGGCTTTCTACTTTAAGTCATGGAATGGTGAGACTAGATGCCAGTTTAAGTGAGTTCCTCATCTTTTATTTCTCTTTCTTCCACTCTGAAGAAAAGGCAGCGTATCTACTGTATATTTTTTTCATCTTCCCACCACCGGGGAAACACCCTGATCCCTTTTAAGCATGCATTGAGGCTGACCCCATCCTTTCATCAAAAGTGATAAAAGCTTCCCCTTTAATTCTGATGCCACCTTCCTCCCTTAGCTTCCCACCTCCTTACCTACAGTCACTTCACGACTGCTACAGCTGAATCAAGAATGTAAATGGGGCTGGAGCCTCACAAAGCCTGGGGTGACCTATATTACAGCTAATGATGGGCCACAGTGTCGGAGGCAGAGCCAGAATGAAAGAGAATTTGAATGAAGCTGACCCACATACAAAGGCACGACCAGTCGGAAAGGCATGTTCCCTTTCCCACTAAGTAGGCCACAATGGGCTTCAGGATTATGCACAAGTTCCCCTTTTCTCAAATGGATGGAAATGGGAAAAGTGATGGGGAGCCCTTAGCAACAAGAGTCATTCCTTAGACATACTGGTAACAGGTTTGTGGTAAGGTGGGAGTCTCAAGTTGTTAAATGGGCTTTTGTTTTCTTTCTTTAAACAGAGGATGCAAGTGACAGACACACTGTACCGTTGGTTTAAAGCAAATACTGACAACATGATATGCATATAGAAACAGAAATGTAAAAGAGAACAGTTAAAGGCAATTGTGATTTCTATTGTTCAAAAAAGTTAAAGGAGTTTGTTCAATAGGAAACTCTTTTTAAAATGATCATTCTTGATGACAAAGGTTGGACGAGGAGCTCATCAACGTTCTTTCCCAGAGTTGGTAGAGAATCAACCTCGTGTCTGTGCTTGAAGTCTGAAGGCTCCAATGTGTTTAGGTTAGTTTAGCATGAAGACTGAGAGCAAGAAGAAAGTTGTCCAGGGAGAGAAAAAAAACCTACCGACATCCCAAGACGCCAACATATCTTAGCCTGGTTTTAAGTCTGTACCTTGTCAAGAAATTCTTTTTGGAATCAATCAATCAAAAAAAAAAAGTGGACTTGAAGTTTTAAATATCTCTTGTGTTAGTTGTGCCTTATGGGTGTGCTCTGACTTCTCTGATCAGTTTCTGGCTTCCAAAATAATTCCACATTTGGATTATAGTGATTGTGGATTCATCTTATCCATACATCATATATTGAGTGGATGTGGCCACCCACTGGATTATGAGGTCCCAAATGTAAGCATAATGAGGACCATAATTTTAAAATCTAAAATATTAAATTGAATACAACTTGAAACTAGTGACTGAGACCATAAACCTATCGAAAAGTGTTTCCTGAGCTCACATTAAGAAGGCCAGGGGTCATTTTTTCAAAGAAATCTTTACAACTGCAACTCTCTTTGCAACCAGAAGAGTCAATTAGTTAGAATGCAGATTTAAGCCACTTTTACATTGGTTTTACTTTTCAGACCTGGAAGTTATTTCTGTCATATAGTCATAGTTTTCTGCTAGTCATAGTCATTTCTACAGTCATATAAAATGTGGACAGTATTAAATAAAACAGAGCACTGCATCATCCAAAAGTACAAGTAATGTCTTGACACTAAACTAGGTTCATTTAATCAGCTCTAAAATAAGTCACCTGAAAAACTGATACCGCCCATCAACAGCTACTATCAAGGCCATTATTCACTTTTATAATGGATGCATCCCATTTCCAAGGAAAGCAACAAATGACTGTAAACAGTAATACAGAACCTTTGGGAATTTGTGACATGTGACAAATACAGAGAAACTGCTACTATGGGTAAAACACCTTTGAATCTAGATGTGATGTTTTATCAGTATGTGTACAGAGAGTGCTGGGGCTTCCCCATTATAAGGAAACACAGATAGGATTTTTTCTTTCCTGAGCTCATGTGGCAAGCAGGTAGTAATTGGTGTGTGTGTTAATCCTGGGATAACAAGTGTTTTCCAAGGAGAGTCAATGATCATCTTACAAGGTCAGTTTAGAACCGTACGCTGCATGCATAATGGAGAATGCAAAGGCTAATAGGAACATAATCACATCAAACACAGGCAGAAAGACACACACACACACACACGTGCACACACCACACATGTTTTGCTTTCATTCCCAAACCTAAGGTGATCTTTAACTGCCATCTTCCCTGGAAGCTTTTCAATCAAACAGGGCCACCCTGCGATCTAACCAATGCTTTACCATCATCTTAGTAGGGGACTCTTCCCCCCAGCCAATGGGATTACAGTTGGGAGGTGGTGGCTGGCGCAGCGACCACGCACCATGACCCGTCCATTTCTTTACGACTTCATTATTTTCCCTCCCCGCCACGCTCGTTTTCATTTGCCAGAGCAGGGGTATAATGACTGCGCTATAAAAACGCTGCTTTAACGTTTGCATACTGTTCTCATTTGGTCCGGCCCTCAACCCTTCAGCTAGCATATGGCAGGTAATCAGGTCTGCAATCAGGGCTGCACGTTACGCAGGGCCCTGCTTTCAGCACAGGGGCCATTACCCATCTGTCTTACGGCACACACACACACAAGCACACGCTCACACACACACACACACAAACACACACGCAGATACACGTGTATTCGTACAAGCATGCAAACACACAAAAATGGACAAGTAGGTACTTGTACACAAATTCATTCTCCACACAGATGCAAATGCTTACACACACTCCACAAGCACACAGCCTCATTCACATACACAAATGCATACCACTACCTCATCATCTCACCTCTAGAAAATTACCATATAAGAGACTCAGGCTAATGATATTTTCTATGAAATGTGCAGTAACTTTAAGTCCCCTTGCTTCTCTTACCATATGTATCATTAATAGGAAAAAGACCTGTGATTTCACAGTTTTATAGCCGTATATGACAAAATGCCTTCACTAGTATTTGGGGCTTATTTAACAAAATCCTTTTGCCCCTCACCTCTGCATACCCTGGGATCATCCTTTCACACACAAGGCATATACACAGGCAGCAGCTCAGGCATATGGTGCCGTCATCAAATATGAAGTAAATGTACATGTAAAGCCTATTTAAAAAAACTACCAGGGAATCCCAATGACACACGCCACAGTTTATTTATTAGTTTTTTCCTTCTAATGCCATCTGACTCATTTCAAATGATTTCTTTATTACAATTTAACATGTAGTTTTTCGTGTTTCTCAGTCTAAGCTGGACTCTCTCTAGAATCTATTCTAGAGTGCACTCTGGGGGCTTTAGAGAAAGTTTAAAGGATTAGGAAGCTATTCATGCTTGTCAGCACCTGTCATGCAAATGGAATTAACGTACTTGCCTACATACTTTGTGTCTACCTGGAGAACTACAAACTTTGTTCACTAGAGAGCCAAAGACTTATCCCTGATCATGATCATGGTAGTAGCCCTGTCTCTCGCTTCATCATCAAACAACAACACATGTGCCTTAAGGTGACTACACAAGGTGTGATTTTAGCAGTCAAATAAAGTTCAGTGAAAGCCACACTGTGCAATATTTGGTTAGGGCGTCCAGTTTAATGCACATAGACTGTATGATGATAATACTTTGAATCTGGGCCAAGATGCACATCTATTTGTCTCCATACTACATCATCAATGGCTCAGTCATGATAACAGCTGGAAGACACATCATACACACACGCTCATCCTGCATCAGCTCACGTATATCTCCTTCTTTGTTGGGATACTAAACGTTACATTTTGACAGTTGAATTCCATCTATTCCTCTGGTTGTTCGGTAGACACAGGTTGTAGCACCAGTCATATTGTAATATGATCATCCTAAATTTCTGACTGACAGAATTTTGTTTGAGGCTATCTTTGATTATAAAACCATTACAGCAGACAACTTTGAACCTCTTGACAACACTTGACAACACTTACAGTATCTTCCATATCCTTATGTATAGTTGCCCCTGCAAAGGTGAGAAGCTCCCGAGTGTGCATTGCAGCTCTAGGATGTTGTCTCTTCAGAACTGTAACTTTTTGTACTGGTCACTGAAGCACAAGTGCTACACCTTAAATATGATACAGTAATTTCAAAACCCCGGCTACAGCTCTGGTGACAAAGCTGTGAAGTAATACTCAGTATGTGACAAATCAGTGTAAAGCATCGAGCTGCATTGAGTGTCAAAAACAATCTAATTTGCTTACATTTTTGTACATTTGAATGAGATGTTGGATATCTTTATAGCATGACTTTGAAAGGTTAAAATTAAAAGAAGCTCCTCCCTTCACAGGAACACAGTGGACAGCTCAGCTGCTCGTTTTGGAAGCATATGCACAGCTGTTTTGGTGCTTAATAAAAGACATGATTTAGCATGCAGTCCTGGACCTGAGCCAGTACCTCTAAAAATTTCAAAGGCTTCTTGGATGTTATTTGCTTCTGTAAAATGATGTCTTCATGTAACTGAATATTAATATTTTGGCATACATTAGGTATAAAATTTAAAAAAAATAATAAACTCGTGGATGGAGCTTTGTGGGACCTGTAGAAAACATTGAATCTTGAGATTTGATACCATCATCAGTGAGAAATAATAGGAGCTCCGGTTGATATCATGTAACTTGAACCCACCCCAAATTAAATCTAATTAGGTGACTTATAAACCTGTGAAGGTCTGCTTTAGCGGTTCTCAGACAATCTAAAGAATAATTTATTATTTTTGTTTTTGGACCTTGCAGTTGACACACGCATGCTACATGGCTACATGGCTACGTGTTGTGTTTGAAGATGGAATAAGAGGGTCTGTGTGATGCTGATGGGCTTACTGTGACTGGCATACTACTGTGCAGTCCAGAGGTCACAGTTACAGGCAGGAGGGTAAAACGAAGAAGGCCTGTTTCCTTTGGCAGGCAAGGATGGAACTTCCAAAACTCCAGCCAAAGACAAAAGAGACATTTCAAGTCAGCATAAAATATGACAAAGTTGGTCCTGTGGCCAGCCAAGACAAAAGATAAAACATGCTTGTCAGTAAATACAACAGTGATGACAGGACGAACCCAATCTGGCAACTTGGATGGAAACCATTACTTCTAACTGGACTGGAGCTTTGAAGATTGGAGGAATCTTGTGGTGGGATATCCCCCACCCACCCCCAGCTAGGCACCTCAGCAGAATCCACCAGTGCTCTCTCATTTGTACAGATGTCCAGCCAAATACTACGTGCACGTGTGTGTGTGTGTGTGTCCATCCTTCCTGCACACACAAATCCACAATCCACAATGTACACACACATACTCTACCTCAGCTCCCATGTTTCATCCTCCCCGCTCTCCCTGTGTTGTGTTTGTTGAGCTCTCAGGCCCAAATCCATTATTACCTCCTGAAATGACAACTCATTTCCACAAATGTAATCCTTTCCCTTGCCTGCGTGAAGCTGTAAAGTAAACACAGTCTTCTCTCCAGAAAGCAGAGAGCAAGGAGGGTAGGGACACGCCACTTCAAATTTGCAAAAGGGAACTCAGAGTGGTGAACACCAGACCTGTGGAGTGAAGATGACAAAGACTAAGAACATTTGAGGGGATTTGTCCCGAAGCACTCTAGCATCTACAGATATGCTATATAAAATACATAAAGTACATCTCCTGGATGGTGGTTTTTCCAGCTTTAAGTGTCCACTTTAACTTTTTGCTTTGAGTATGATTTAGGTTTGGTTTCTTTATGAGTTCTTTGGTCTTTGCTTTGCTGCTTTAAGTCAATCTCTGGTATTCCTACATGTGTATTTGGTTCTTGTTAGTTTTAGTTAGTCATGAGTAAAGTGAAGTGATATTGAGGACACAAAGAGGTTCAAGTACATTAATAAAATTTAATGTTTTTATGTTCAAGTCACAAGTGCTGCATGTTAATAATAAGAAAACCAGGCCACACTTTTAAACTGTTGCACACCTTTATTGTTCTGCATCTCATAATAATGTTTTTTGTTGTTGTTGTTGTTGCTGTTGTTTTGTTTGTATTTTTTGTTGTGGTTTTTGAGTCACTACCTTTTGTTAAAAAGACCCAAAACACCCCAAAAAAATGCTCATAAAAAAAAATGCTGGAAAAAAAAGAAAAGAAAAATTGAAATAAATGAGAAAAACTCAAATTATTACCAAAAAAGGTCTTGACTGAAGCTTCAGCTTATTACAGCAGAGCATATTCTAAACTTTTAGAATTAGATAGAGCTCTTTTTTTAGATGGTCCTATTGGAACGGATCACCATCACCACAGTTTGGAAGCAGCTGGCATTCTGTAACACCGGCCTGTGAATGTTTTCTGGTTAGAACCCTGAGATAGACACCTTTAGCCCCCTACTTTTTAAACATGCCTTTTCCTCTGAGTTCAGACTGTAATTCTTTAATCAAACGACGTGTGAATACAACTTGGAAGGAGCTTTGTTTTTGCTTGGTACTTTATAAGTGCAGTATTAAGATTAACTACATCATAAAATATTAAGGTGTGCAGTTTAAAGTCTAGTTCATAAAACTCTGAACTCCATTTATAATCTGTTTTTCTGTTGCTTATAAACTGGATTGGTGTTGGTTTGTGTGTGTTTCTTCAAACCTGCACACAGTGTATCCTGCTCCATTATGGAATAATACAGTACATCATGTAATAATGGGTTATTAGATATATTTAGTTATATATAATATTGCAAAACATGTTTGTTTTATGAGCTTTCCAGTATCATTTATGGCCAGTTATCACAGACAAAAATCTATTTTAATACTCTCAATTTTAACTAATTTTGACTTTGTTTTATTTGCCTGTTACTAAATATTATAAACTTTGTTTTGCAATAATTCCATGGTAATTATTAATGTCAAGCCATTTCTTTAAAACTTTAAATTCCTTTTCACTGTATTTATAAGTTAATAATAGTAATTGATATGCAAAAAGTTCATGATTTGGGTTAACCATTTAAAATGATTTACATACAGATATCATCTACAAGTAAAAAATGTATTATTATTTATTTATTGTGCATTAAACTGTGCCGTCTCTTTTTTAATCTGGCAAAGCAACTCACAGGGTGGTAGTGTTATCATACAATTAATTTAATTTACGATTAACCCTGATACGTCTTTCATGTAGAGTGAACTGCAGATGTCTGCGAGCTGCAGACGTGCAGCAAGAACATGCACGCTGTCATGTGTGCCTAGAGAGGCTTGTACTTTGGGTTAAACTACATTACTTTGACAATCTACTGTCAAATGCAGGAGCTTGTTAAAACCCCACCCTGATATTTTTTTGGAACGCAGCAGACCCATACACTGATGCATTTGACCCAGTAAAAGGAGCCCAGTGACACTGATGAAGTTACATTACCACTGTCTTAAACTGCAGTAGCGATGGTAGGCCTTGCTCTGTCTGGCAGCCTTAATGAACCTTGGTGTAGGGGGTGGCAGCACATGAACCAGTTCTTCACCCATTGTGCATTCTTGTTTAATTGGCCTCTCCATTACAAAACAGAGACCGATGTTGCAGCTGGAGTCCAAACACAGGACAAGAAGATCAGGAGTTTCTGTACTGGTCAGTCTGGTCTTAAAATAGGAGCAAGGAGATTCTGCTAGCAAAGTGATTAAGTTGTCCTCTTGGATCAATGAAAAGAAAAGCTACACCTGGGAGGCCACTGATATCCCTGGATGGCCTGGCCAAGGGCTAGCGTGCAAGTCTGTGTATATGTGCAATATGTCAAAACTAAAGCATCTGTTTCTAGAATTCACACTATTTTACACAAAACTGCTGTAACCAATCTTTTTTAATCACAGGACTTCAAACATTGCACTGGCATCACAGAAATATGGGGCATCAGTGCCTTGACATGTAAATCGTGACGATATTTGATGCAGAGAGTGAACAGTCCTGTTTTAAAGAGCAAGAAGGCCTACATAAGGGGGGGGTGTATAAGTCACATGACTTTCAACAAGAAAGAGTTCATGTCCTGTTTGAGAGCTTTGCCCATTGCCCTATGTTTGCACTTGCAGTTTGGCTGGGTTTAGGCACCAAGACTACTTGTTCAGGTTTAGCAAAAGAGTCTGCTCTAAAATATGGACCTTTCCAGCATTAATATTGCAGGATAGAAAATGACCCTTATGGGCATCGAGTGGATGAAAATGTGACACTAAGTGATCTTGAAGAACACTTTGGAATGAGGAATGAGAACACCCTCCAAATTGCTGTGATGGGGGCAACATGGCACCATAACCAAAGAACGTGTTTGTGTATCTCTGAGACACAGGCAGCTTTCACAAAGCCACAGTATTTTACACTGTAGTTTCATTAACTTGTTGGTGCTGTTTTCAGAGAACAGTGAAAGCAAGAGCAGAGCCCTTCACATTTCAGACTGGGAGAGGAAAAGGGCTAAATTAGACTAAATTAGAGATTCTAAGATCAAAGATAAATCAGCTTTGGCTGCCCAGACACATCCAATCAAACCTGTTCTGTAAAATATAAAGAGACAATTAAAGCCAGACGTGCTTATAGCTTCAACTAAAAGGCAGGCGCGCGCGCACACACATATACACAAGCTGCATCAGATAAACCAAAAAATAAATAAAAAATCCATCAGCCTGCCCACCAATCCATCCCTTACCCTCAGCCACATCATATGTGACTGGTTTAATCGCAGGCCAATCATTGCCAGGTCACAATTAATAAAAGCCACAACAGCCGCAAATAAACAAGTCCAAATTGCTGCCTTAATCGAATGATGCAAACATTGGTGAGTTACAAAAGTTCACTGCCGCCACTGACAATTTCCTAATTGTATTCACTCATTCATGGCAATTTTATTAACATGGAGCGGATGTCTTCTGCCCTTCCACTGTCACAGCACCAGGGATCTAATTTCATTATTTTCCACAAGATTTGCTTGACTACTGCCGCCATGCTAGTGGCGCACCACGGCCAGATGTTTATGCTATTTAAATGAGGAAGCAAAGCCTGTTGGGTAAACATAATTAAAGAAAGTTGAAGCTTTGTTTTTTTTTTTTTTGTTGTTGTTGTTGTTCTGTTTTTTTTAACTTCTCTTCCTTGCCCTCTCTTTGTCTCTCTAGTTCTCCTCCAAAGTCTCTCTCTCTCTCTTTCCTAACTTTTACTTCATTAGACAAATTTCAATTAACATCAGAGCCACATGTTTCTCTGAGCAGGAGTATAAGAGCCGCACGGAGAGGTGGGCATGCAGACAAGTGTAACACAGTGGACAGTACACACACTCACAGTGTGTGCACAGATGCTTTAGCCTACAATTAACATGCAAATATGCAAATTTTGTGCACAAAAACACAAAGAAGTCAGTGTTTTCTTCACTGACCGCTTGTTAAAGTGAACCTGGTGACTAGGATGCTCTTGAATCATTCACATTCACTCTATTCCTACCTGTGCACCTGATGAATCCAAACACAGCTGACCTGTGGCCACCTCTGCGGGTGTGTGTTTATTAAAATCATCACCCAGCGCAGTCCAATCACACAGGCATTACTGCCCACGCCTGTTGCATGCTAAATAGGAGGAGAGACAGAGTGAGAGAGAAAGAGAGGGTAAATTAAATCACTCATGTCACGGTGCTAATAGGCCAGCCTTGCGCTCTATGTAATTCCAGGCTGGAGTTACAAAAATAAGTTGGGTTAAAAAAAAACTAGAGCAAGAACAATCTATTAGGGCCAATATCACAGAGAGTGTGTTACAAGAGGTCATTACAAGATTATGTAAACCAAGAGAGCACATTTCCATGCCGTGGTCATTTACATGTGATTGTTGCATCAGAGTTATGCAGTGATTATACAGGGCTTGCCTCAGACATGCCAAGCCATATACACACAGGCTCAGGCTGTGCACACACACACACACACACTAAATTATGTCAAGATTATGGAAGGGGCTTGATCTTGAAAATAAAAGCAAACTCACAACAACACCTGTCTACAGCCTCCTTGTTTAGACTGAGGATTTACCCGCTGATGCGCCCATGTTGCGGCATGATTTGGGGGACGCCGTGGTCATAAAAGCCCTCATTCTAACTATCAGAAGCAGAAGAATTCATTTACTCCATTTGATAGAAAACAACCTATCCACCACCTGCATTACTGCCCCATGTTGCCTGGGCTTCATGGCTGAAATATGCTTTGGTGCTCCAGTCATACAAGCACTTTTTAAGTATGCAGCGCGCAGCACATTCGATACCCTTTAGTGCACACGAACTGAGTAGCTGTCAAAAATACAACAGGCATCTCAAGTAATTATGCAGATTTATGCAAAACATTAACAAGAAGAATTAAAGGCACAAATGAGGTGGCTACACTTGAATTGTTAAGATTATGAATAATTACCATGAATCTTTTTGCTCTTAATATAACTTGTTTTTGATAAACAAAGCCTTAATTATCGGAATACTTTGGAGGATTCCGGTGACCTTCATTAATCTTAGACAACAAGTCTCCGGTGAGACTTGAGATGAGGCTTGTGCACGTGCACATGCATGCACATGCACATACGCACACAAATACACACACATGTATAGGGTAAACACGCACGCATGGTGGCACATATGCTAACTAGCCACTTCAGCCCTGGAGCAAGCAGACAGACAGGTACACCTCCTAGTTACGCCAAGAGAGTCCTTACACTCCCTGGTGTGTCCCAGTATGGTAAGCCAGGAGGACAGATGCACAGGCGCACACATGAAGCAGGTGACTCAGATGCTCCTTTGAGAATTGGCAGCACCAGGTCCTTCACTAATTACAATTACATCTCACTTCCCTCCCCTTTCCACTTTCCTCTAACTTTGGACATGAATATTCCAGCGGAGCCATTGTGCATTGGACACGCTGCTCAATATGTCCCGTAATTAAAAGCATGATGCACGAGATGAAAATACTAAGGGTGCCCAAACTCCTCTCACAGCTCGCTGTAACTGGGAGAAAAAAAGCAAGAGATTTCTTTTGGGGGTTTTTTTGTTTTTTTTCTTTTACAGATTTCTGTATTTTTCTTATCCCAAAATACAGTATAATGCAGAAGAGATTAATCTGTGCTTAAACTCACTCTTGTTTTTACCTCTCTGAACAATGAAAAAGATGAAGAATTCTATCATGACAAATAAATTTTTTTTGTATTTTAAAATTCATAAATGTTTAGAATTACTTAATTGAAATTTTTTGAAGCAACTGAAAGGATTTTTACATACAGTGCTGTAAAAAAGTATCTGCCCCCTTCCTGATTTCTTAGGGTTTTTTTTTGCATATTTATCAAACTTACATGTTTCAGATCATCAATCAAACCCTAATAAATACAAAATGCAGTTTTAAAATGATAATTTCATTTATTAAGTGGGGAAAATGTATCCAAGCCTATCTGGCCTTGTGTGAAAAAGTAAATGCCCCCTAAACCTAATAGCTGGCAGCAAAAACTGCAATCAAGCACTTGTGATAACTGACAATGAGTCTTTCACATCAATATGGAGGAATTCTGGCCCACTCTTGTTTTAATTCAGCCACATTGGAAGGTTTCAAGCGTGAAAGGCTGGTTTAAGGTCATGCCAGAGCATCTCAATTAAATTTAAGTCTAGCCATTAACTAGGCCTCTCCAAAACCTTCATTTTGTTTTTGTTGAGCCATTCTGGTAGCTCAACAAATGCTGGTGTGTTTCAGATCACTGTCCTGCTGCATAACCCAGGGTGCAAACTGATGGCCGGACATTCTTCTTCAGGATTTTCCCGTAGAGAGCAGTGGCTTGTGGTTCTATCAATTATTGCATGTTGTCCAGGTCCTGAAACAGCAAAGCAGCCCCAGACCATCACACTATCACCGCCATGTTTGACTGTTGGTATGGTGTTCTTTTTATGAAATGCTGTGTTACAGTAGTTTTACACCAGATGTAACGGGACACAAGCCTTCCTGAAAGTTCAGCTTTTGTCTCGTCAGTCCACAGAATATTTTCCCCAAGGTATTGGGGCTCACCGAGATATTTTTTGGCAAATGTGAGACAAGCGTTTGTATTCTTTTTTCAGCAGTGGTTTTCATCTAGGTACTTACGCAGTCTCTTTCTTATTGTTGAAACATGACCTTAACTGAGCCAAGTGAGGCCTTCTTTAGATGTTGTTCTGGGTTCTTTTGTGACCTCCTGGATAAGTCGTCAATGCACGCTTGGAATAATTTTGGAAGGCTGGCCGCTCCTGGGAAGGTTCACCACTGTTCCAAGTTTTCTCCATTTTTTGTACAACGCCTTCCACCATGGTTCGATGGAACCTTAGAAACAGCTTTGTGACCCATTCCAGACTGATAGATGTCATTGATTTTGTTTCTGAGTTCTTGAGTTTCTTCAGATCATGGCATGATGTGTTGCACTGTGAGATCTTTTAGCATACTTCACTTTTTCAGACAGGTTCTATTTAAGTGATTTCTTGAGTAAACGGATCTGGCAGTAATCAGGCCTGGGTGTGGACAGTGAAATCTAAACTCAGCTTTCCAGGAAGGGGACAAATAATTTTACAGTGAAGGCTTCCTGAGTGTATTGAAATGGGCTTCACCCAAGTCCAAGAGTAACAGGTAGTGGAAATGAGTTCCTCAAAAGGCTCTGTAGCCCCTTCTGGGGAAGTTCCTGACTGTAAAACAAGGAGAAAGGAGTTGTTTAAGCCTTAAAATGAAGGTCATTGAAAGGCTAATAATCAAGATACATAGGATGGTGTACATTAAATAAGTTAAATACACGTTAGAATTTAACAAGCAGCATGATCCTGAGGCTCAGCTCTATAAAAGCCCCAAACCACTAAAATAAGGTAAGTCCCTGACAGTATAAAAATAAGAAAAGATAAATAAATAATGCTGTATCATTGGAACATCATAAACGACAGTGTACCAACTCTGGCCCTGGCTCCAGAGCTCTGCTCATGCTCCAATGAATATCTAAGCATCAATAATGTAATCAGTATTTAAATACTATGCATATCTAATAATACCAGATTAGGCTTGATTGTCTTGTGTGTTAAGCATAGCAAGTGATGACTTTGCAGCTTCTGGTGTTTAAACAATTGGGTCTGATCACAAGGGTGTCAGGCACCCAGGGGTGCTGCCAATCAAATCTCTGTTGATTGTTTTCGTTTAGTATCCATATTGTTTTTATTTATTCCTGTCATCCTAATGAAACACACACACACACACACACACATACGGTTTCTCTATAAAAAAAAAAAAAGGCTCTGTTCATAATTCACATTTACCCACCACAGGGCAATAATTAGGTCTGGTTTGAACCTACATAGTTAGCTTTGGGTTAAAAGTTAGGAAGTGACCCATCTCAGTACTGCCACAGCCATCGCACAATACTGCCAGGACACCTTGTACTTAAATGTGGAACACAAGACAGAATGATAATTCTGGGAATAAGAATAGACTGGTTATTGCGGAAGCTGTTACTTCTTGGTGTGTTTTCATTCATAGATAAAGGAAAAACACCTCTGAGGGGCAGAAACCTGACCAAGTAATTGCAATTGTTTATAATTCTCTGCCACAAGTATAAATCTCTACAAATATGAAGTTTATTTTATACTTTGTGATTGCATTTTCATTTGATCTGAACCTTAAAAGCTTTTTAACCTCATAAACTTTGTGCCAAAGCTGAAACGTGGTGGATGTGATTGTTTAGCTGATGGAAATGCTCATGTGGTAAATCTAGGATTAAAGTGTAAATCTCCCCATAATGAAGTTATTTGTAGAGATTGCTCCTCTCATGATCATCGTCAAATGGAGGTCACTCTTTTCCTGTCATTTTTATTTATAACAACATCATGGATATGTGATAATAAGCATATGGAGGCATGGAGCATGTTTGAAATATTTCATCTCAGCATATGTTTCCATAGGCACTGCTGCTGGACCGAGTCAGAATCGTTTCCTGGGATGTCTGATGAGATGATAGCTGCAGATGCCGGGTCTCTGTGACTGCTCTGCTGTCCCTAATAACAGTAACTCTAACAGTAACTCAGGCCTGCTCTATTGATCATGAAAACAGAGCATCGCTCATCTAGAGGAGAACAAAACAAGCCAATATAGCTTTCAAATGCTTTACTGCCCTCTAGAAAACATCAATGCTGGAATATTGGCCCAGTTTACATAAAAGAGCAAGGCGAGTGAGAGAGAGGGAAGAAAAGATGGCCGACGTTAAGCTGTTAGTCAAGAGAGCCAGATTTACCGTTTCTATTTCTACATTTTCCCTCTGTGGATCGATGGAGGAGTCAGTTCATTTTCTCTGACATCAATACTGCCCGGTACAGTTCGCTCCCCTCCAACTGCCTTTCATCCTGGCCACACTGGAGCTTGTGGATGTTGTTAGGCCAACGCTCGAGGTGGCGGCTGCCCTCCCCAACACAGGATCAGCTCTGGCTCACCTTACCATGCTGTAACCGTAGCCGCGTGGAGGACAGAAAAGGAGAGAAGAGAATTTTAAAAAAAAATAGCTGACCTCTCCTGAGTGGTTTGGGGTGATGTCTACCTCCTTTGTAGTTAGTTATTGGAACTTTCCATGACCTTTCTTCTCCCACTTCCTGCTCAGCAGCAGGATGCTAAATGTTGGCCCTGCTGCTGCTTTTCCTGCCTTGGCATATGAATGTGGAGGTATGTTGAGCGGAGGAGCTGGAGCTTTTCAAAAGAAGTGTGTGGTGCCCTCACTGGCAGCACTCTACAGCTTCCCCACTCTAACCCCAGCTCAAACCTTTAAGCAGCACAGGGAGAGGAGGATGGCCTGAATCGCAGCGCTTAGGGGCAGCCCCAACCTCCATCTCAGTACCCTGACCTCACCTCCTGCACGGGGGGGGGGGGGGACTTGGTCATCAAGGAGGCCTGTGGGAAGGGGGTGGACTTGGCAGGCAACTTTAAAAATGTGGTACAAGGTGCTTAAAGGAACTCCTGCCCCAGGACAGAAGCACTAAGGTCTGTTTACGTGACTTCTGTTTGATGATTATGTCCTTTTTTTTTTCCCTTTATTTTTATTTCCCCCCTTTGCTTTGTTTGATTTTTTTTTCTTTTATAAAAATGGGCGCATCTGCAGCCAGAGAATCAATGCATTTAATAGGTTTGAAGTTTCTCTTTGCAGACAGTATAAGAAAATCTAAGCATCCATAATAAATCTTTTGTCTTTGCTACAAATTAGGAACAAAATATTGAATCTCTGCATACTTTAATCAGAGAATAAGTTGTCAAACATGAATTGCACTCATATATGTGGCCTGATTGGTTCCTGCAAAATGGACCAATCTGGCCTATTGAATGCATTTGCAAAGTGTGAAAATGGTAACAAAAATATGAATACATTTTAAATAAAAAGGCCAGCTATTTCTGCTCTTGTAGCACCTTCACTTATTAGTAGAAATGTATGTAAAGTTGCACGTCCATAAGTTATACATAAAGTTGCACAACACATTGTTCTATTTTTAAGAGGTGACTTTTTTTTTAACCAAAATTGTAATATTTTTAGTGCCTGCCATCACGGAGCTGGCGGATATTCGAGACTTTTCGCTCCTCCACCTTCCGCTTGAGGATGCCCCAAAGATGTTCTATTGGGTTTAGGTCTGGAGACATGCTTGGCCAGTCCATCACCTTTACCCTCAGCCTCTTCAATAAAGCAGTGGTTGTCTTAGAGGCATCCTCAAGCGGAGGGTGGAAGAGCGCAAAGTCTCGAATATCCTCCAGCTCCGTGATGTCATCATGGAGGAGTGGAAAAGCATTCCAGTGGCAACCTGTGAAGCTCTGGTAAACTCCATGACCAGGAGAGAGTTAAGGCAGTTCTGGAAAATAATGGTGGCCATACAAAATATTGACACTTCAGGAACTTTCACTAAGGGGTGTACTCACTTTTGTTGCCGCTGGTTTTGACATTAATGGCTGTATATTGAGTTATTTTGAGGGAAGAATAAATTTACACAGTTATATAAGATGCACACAGACTACTTTTCATTGTGTTAAAGTGTCATTTTGTCAGTGTTGTCCCATGAAAAGATATACTTAAATATCTGCAGAAATATGAGGGGTGTACTCACTTTTGTGATACACTGTATTAGCAGAATGCTGCCATGTTATGAGCTGAAAACGCTCCTCTGCAAGTAACACTAAACATAAGAGGTGTTTTTTTTATTTCAGTTCAGATACTTTTTTATTATCACTACTCTATTTGTGAAAATGAAAATCAAATTTTTTTTGTTGGTTTGTTGGTTGGTTTTGTTTAGAAGATAAAATAGTTATTTTAGCAGTTTGGCACCATTCATTGTGGAGTTTGTTGCTCAGCAAAAATGATGTACACTGGAATTAACAGGAAACAGATTCACATTTCTAGATTAGCTCTGTTAAATCTAGAAAAGCTGTTTAAATAGGCAGAATTTGGACACATGAATAAAATGGCAAACATAGTGCATTTCATACATAAAGTGGTACAAAGGTGCTTAAAGGAACTCATGCCCACTTCTAAGAACCAGGGCAGAGTTTTAGAATTTTATAATTTGTATTTTTGTCATTTTCATAATAACAGATTTCTTCCTGTTGTCTAATGTGACATCCTTACATAGTCTCTTTGCCTGAGTAGTGGAGGACGTTTGAGCCAATGCTCAAGTATCCCATAATCCACTGTGTAACCACAGAGGTTTATGTGCAACATATTGCTCAGACTCTGACCTTGGCACCTCTCTAATTAGGCCTAAGTGAAGTGTTGTTGTTGTTGTCTTTGAGCCCCTCTGCCCCCGCCTGCAGTTACCTGCTCCAACATGGACTCCAGAAGGAACTGCCAGCGCTGCTGCCATTCAGTTCTGGGGTGAGCTTGTGACACACAGACACACACGTTCTATAAGAGTCTGTCCCCACCTCCGGGCAAACAGATGTCCCCCACACCCACCCACCCACCCTCCCTGCAACACTGGAATCAGCATGGATGTTCACAAAAGAAACGCCATCCTCGGAGTGGCTCTGTTGTCTCTGCAGCTTGTGATCATTTGTGTTCACATGACAGAAATCAGGTAAGTTGACTTTTACTGCAAGGACAGAGAATTTAAGTTTGTCACATTTGCTAATACAATAATTAAATCTGACAGTCATACACTGGAGACCACTCTCCTAAGTTTCATGACAACATGGGGCTAGCATTAGCATGGACCAGAAGACACGAACAGACAGAGAAGAACATTTCCTCTGTCAAAACTTAAAAGCCTGGTGAGTTTTTGTTTTTTGTTATTTTTACTTCATGCAACACTGCTGTCAGTGTGAGACAGAGGTTACATCTGAAAATAGACAGGAGTGTCTTTTTTTTTGTTTTTGGAAGAAACAAATATTTCAAAACATGCTTTTGCTAGAAAATGGGGCCAAAAACCATCAGAAATCATATGCATGTATATTTAAATAGAGACATTTTCCCCATCTTTCTCTCTCACTCACACACACAGACAAAATCACTTTTTCAGCCCCCCCCCCCTTCATTTGTGATTTTGGCCATTACAGAAAGTTGTGTGTCTGTGTGCATGTGTGAAAGAGAGACTGCATGCAGTGCATTTGTAAGAGAGGCTCGACCTGACAAATGTATTCGGCTCCCGGCAGCACTGCCGAGCCCCAAAATTCATGTAAAACACCAGTAACTCCCGGTGCTTTTTAAAAAGGGATCGGCTGATAAAGGATAATGATGGAGACTTCAGCTTGATTATAGGAGACCATCCCCATCAAATATTCCATTCCCTTTTTATATCCAGACTTTATGGGGGGGGGAGAAGAAGAAGAAAATCAGACCAATGTACCTGGAGCTGGAGGCATTTTAGGCCCAAGCAAAGTGAGGAAGAGCCAGAATAAAGAAAGTGGGTGTGTATGGAGGTAGAGATTTATAGGAGCGAGAAAGGGGGAAATATGAAGTGGAGTGCTGTAACACAAAGGGTACAGAAATAATTTATTCTTCTAATCTTATTTTTAAAATAAATCAAATACTTTAATCATATTTTCCATTTTCTTTGGCTCAGGTTTTAATGTGCAAACTTTTTTGGTCCTGTGTAATCATTCTCATAGAGCACCTGGACCCAAACTGACAAATATTAAGTAGTCACACGGTCCCTACAAAGTATTCAATAACCCAAGATTTGAAAGAAAGGAACAAATATGGTGCCTGGCTGCAAATGACAGAACTGCCTTTAAACACTGGATTAGAAAAGTTATCACCTTATAGTACGTAATCTCCTCAGATGAAGGTTTCGATAACTTTCACTTTACAGGAGCCTACAGTAACTAAATTTCAAATTAACCCGTTTAATCTAACATTCTGATCTAACATTTTGGAAAAATGACAAATATTTACTGTTTGCTGCTGACTCTGCATTCTGTTCTGTTCGAGACTGGATCTGATTTCTGCATTTGATATGGTTCATCATGATAGCTCACAGTGCTCTTTCTTGGTGTGATGCCTCTGCTGTAAAGGAAGACTTCTCATCCTCTCATGTTTTGTTCTCCAGGAGTCAATTCTTAGCCCCATTTTTATTTGGAAGTGTCCAGAGAGCCAGATAATCCGTAAATATTGTATATTCTTACGCGAATGGTACACAGCTTTATGTTCCACTATCCAATAGTTATTGTAAGGATATGCAATGTCATACAGTGAGCTTTGTTTTGACATACAATGGACAGTCATGCTTTCTCCATCATTTTTCTTACACCTGTGAAGCTCTTTGAACCTTCACATGTGATGCTGGGCTGTACAAATACATTGAATTTGATTTAACTTGAACTAAGACATATTGCATTTTTTAAATATATCTCTAGAAGACCTCAAAAAAGCATCCATGAAGAGGTTAACACATAATACAGACTGAAAGCAACAGAGCTGTTGCAGCCATACCAGCACATTAAGAGTTCTTCCATTGGAACTCCTTAAAAACACCCCCACACCATAACCCCCCCCCTGCCACCACCACCACCAAACTTTACACTTGGCACAAATCAGTCAGAGAAGTACCGTTCTCCTGGCAACCGCCAAAGCCAGACTCATCCATCAGATTGCCAGATGGAGAAGCGTGATTCATCACTCCAGAGAACACGTCTCCACTCTAGAGTCCATTTACAAAATACTTGGAAAAATCTGTATATCTTAATGAAAAATTGTATGATGATGTGAACAGCTTTGGTGTCATTTGATGATACGAACAGATATCTGGATATGAATGGATATTAGATCCCTCCTGCTTATAGAGTAATGTACCCACAGATGTAGCTAATAAAGACCTTTCAAATATAACAATGACACACACAAAGGAACTGTTGACTTTGATGTGTCATGCAATTAACATTACCACTGATGGCCCGGGCTTTTTTTTTTTTAAGGATGATAATAAAGTGTAAAAACGTAGTTACAAAATGAAATATCGGATATAGAAAAAAGTAAAGAGATAAGCAGTTCTGGTTCAAAAAATAAAATTTTACTGGTCTTGTCATAAAAGGCCATAAAAGTGCTCAGAGGCTACAAACAGGTTGAAAAGCACCCGTAAAAAAAAAAAAAGTAATGTCTACTATTGAATTTCATGTAAATCACATATTTATAATAAAGCTGCCACAATACAAAATGCTGGGGAAGAAAAATTCAGTAGCCGTTCCTGAAAAATGTGCTTAAAAAAAAAATCTGCTTAAATTTTTATGAGATATGAAATGATAATCTAAGTAATTTTCATTGTAACACAAAATCTCAACTCAATTGCTCAGTACTCAGAAGGAACGAAACAGACCACAGACAAGTTCTGGGTACCGCTTATAACATTACAGATATCCAAGACGGTGACATCTGTTCAAAGACGTGGATGTTAGATTAAGCGGTGATTCTAAATTGGCCAGCTTTGGATGCAAAGTAGATAAAACACTTAAGAATACGGAATAAGTGCGTTTAAGTGCACTTATTCTGTGCACATTTACCTTTACACACACACATTCCTGTGCCAATGGAATATGTGTGTAAAAAGGTAAATGTGCTCTGGAGAGCACTTTGGTTGAACTACAAAATTAGAAGAGCATTATACACATCCTGCTTTAAATCTTCCTCAGTTCTTTGTGTCATAGAAGCATTCGACATAGACTATGGTTTATATTGTCATGATAGCTTGACAAAGTTTATCCCCTGCTAACCTCACGTGCCACAACATTCCAAAAGATCCTCTATTAAACTGAGATCAGGTAACCGTGGAAGCCATTTAAATTGAAATTTTGAGTCCAGAATTTTAAATGTATAGAAGGTAAAATCTTCCACCCAAAAGAACATGGCCTCTTTTTCCTTTTTTTTCTTTGTTATAAGAAATAAAGTGAAATTAAAGTTAAATAATTTCAGGAACGTTCAAGGATGTAAAGCAAATGATTAAACAAAGGTAAACTGTACTAAAGGGAAGACTTAGGTCAAATTTAAATTATTATGATGTATGATTAAATGAAATCACATTCATGAGAGGAAAATCACTTGCATTGTTTAGTCACTCAATGTCATAGAATTAAAAAAAAATACCACTCTGTTAATTTCATTATTAAAATAAATTTATAACTATTTATAACAGCCTCTTAAAATCCACCAGGATTTTCTGGTTAGGTCCAGGGTTTGATTGTGCTTCAGCCACATGCTATACAAGAACATGACATCCATATTTCAGTCACTTTTGGTTTTGCAGTTCTTTCCATAAGCCAAAATAGCATAAAGAGATAGTTGTTAATCTACCCCTGCACCTAATGTTGTATTCCACTTCAAGTGGGAAGTCAGAAATTCCAAGTTCGCAATTGGAATTTTTAGCTGAAACAAATTCCCCCCTCAATGGTAATGTTGTCAGACTGTGAGTCTGTTGGACTTCCCACTTCAATAAATCACACCAACCCTGACTTTGCAGTTCAAGCAGTGAACTTTTTATTAAATACTCTTAAATTTAAAGACTTGGTCGACATCAGAACTGCACAAATAATATATACAGCAGCGAACCAATCTTTGCCCCAAAATGTTCAGAACTTATTGAAAACAAGACCAAATCATCATGACCTGAGAGGAATCCTTATGTTCAGCAAGCCGGTAGTAAGGACTAATGGAAATTATTACCGAATTACTGTCACAAGAGTTAGTGTGTAAGAATAAAGAACTTAATTAGAACTTATTAATTATAAATAATATAAATTATAAATTCATACAGACAAATGTAAAAAAGTACATCAATATAACTAAAGTCTTAAACTTTTGATCAGCTGAATAAATCATGTTTGAGTGTAAATGCAGTTTTCAATAAATTCCCTGCTCAAAAGTTTTTGTCTCTTGCACCGATTTCTTCTTTTAGCATTGTGAAGCTCTACTTAGAACCTTCTTAAGATCCAATAGTGCAAAATGCAAATTCTTGCAATTTTTTAACTGGTCTTAAGATTTTGATCAGGAGTGTACATAATACATAATGTGTAAAATTTTTCCATCCATCCATCCATCCATCCATCCATCCATCCATCCATTCTCTTCCGCTTATCCGGGGCCAGGTCGCGGGGGCAGGAGCCTAAGCAGAGAAGCCCAGGCTTCCCTCTCCCCAGCCACCACCTCCAGCTCATCCGGAGGGACCCCAAGGCATTCCCAGGCCAGCCGAGAGATATAATCTCCCCAGCGTGTCCTGGGTCTACCACAGGGCCTCCTCCCGGTGGGACATGCCCGGAATACCTCACCCAAGAGGCGGCCAGGAGGCATCCTAATCAGATGCCCGAGCCACCTCAACTGGCTCCTTTCGATGTGGAGGGGCAGAGGCTCTACTCTGAGCCCCTCCCAGATGGCCGCACTCCTCACTTTATCTCTAAGAGAGAGGCCAGCCACCCTTTGAAGGAAACTCATTTTTGCTGCTTGCATTCGCAATCTTTTTCTTTTGATCACTACCCAAAGCTCGTGACCATAGGTGAGGGTAGGAACGTAGATCGACCAGTAAATCGAGAGCTTCGCTTTTACACTAAGCTCCCTCTTCACCACGACAGACCATTGCAGCGTCCGCATCACTGCAGAAGCAGCCCCGATCCATCTGTTGATTCTCCCGCTCCCGTCACTCGTGAACAAGACCCCGAGATACTTGAACTCCTCCACTTGGGGCAAGAACTCGTCCCTGAGCTGGAGAGGGAACTCCGCCCTTTTCCAGCTGAGGACCATGGCCTCAGACTTAGAGTTGCTGATTCTCATGCCAGCCGCTTCACACTCAGCTGCAAACCATTCCACTGTGAGCTGGAGATCACCCCCTGATGAAGCCAACAGGACCACATCATCTGCAAAAAGCAGAACTGAGACTCTGAGGCCACCAAGGAAGAAGCCTTCTGCCACCTGGCTATGCCTAGAAATTCTGTCCATAAAAATTATGAACAGAACCTGTGACAAAGGGCAGCCCTGACGGAGTCCAACACCCACAGGAAACGAATCCGACTTATTACCGGCTATACGGACCAAGCTCTCACTGTGGTTGTACAGAGACTGAATGGCCCACAACAACGAGGGACACAGTCGAATGCCTTCTCTAAGTCCACAAAGCACATGTAGACTGCTTGGGCAAACTCCCATGCACACTCAAATATCCTTGAGAGGATAAAGAGCTGGTCCAGCGTTCCACGACCAGGATGAAAACCGCATTGTTCCTCCTGGATCCGAGGTTCGACTAACGGGCGGACCCTTCTCTCCAGCACTCTGGCATAGCCCTTACTGGGGAGGCTGAGGAGTCCCACAGGCTAACCAAGCCTTATAGGACTCCTTCTTCAGCTTGATGGCTCCCTTCACCTCCGGTGACCACCATCTGGTTCTGGGGTTACCACCACGACAGGCACCAGCCACCTTGCAGCCACAGCTCTGAGCAGCAGCCTCAATAATGGAGGTGCGGAACACGGTCCATTCGGACTCAATGTCCTCAGTCTCCCTCAGAATGCTGTCAAAGTTCTGCCGGAGGTGGGAGTTGAAGTTCTCCCGGACTGGGTTCTCTGCCAAGTATTCCCAGCGCACCCTCACAATACGTTTAGGTGTGCCAGGTCTGTCCAGCATCTTCCCCCGCCACCTGATCCAACTCACCACCAGGTGGTGATCAGTTGACAGCTCAGCTCCTCTCTTCACCCGAGTGTCCAGAACATATGGTCACAGATCTGATGATACAATTACAAAATCGATCATCAACCTTTGACCTAGGGTGTCCTGGTGCCATGTGCACTTATGGAAATCCTTATGTTCGAACATGGTGTTCGTTATGGACAAACTGTAGTTTGCACAGAAGTCCAATAAAAAAACACCATTCGGGTTAAGATCGGGCAGGCCGTTCCTCCCAATCATGCCCCTCCAGGTCTCACTGTCATTGGCCACGTGAGCGTTGAAGTCTCCCAGCAGGACTATGGAGTCACCGGATGCAGCACTCTCCAGCACCCCGCCCAGCGACTCTAAAAAGTGCAAACAACAGTCACGACCCGTTCCCTAGCCCGAAGGCGCAGGGAAACAACCCTCTTGTCCACCGGTGAAAACTCCGACGTGCAGGCAGGAAGCCAGGGGGATACAAGAATACCCACTCCAGCTCGCCGCCTCTCACCGAGGGCAACTCCAGACTGGAACAGAGTCCAGCCTCTCTCCAGGAGACTGGTTCCAGAGCCCAGGCCATGCGTTGAGGTTAGCCCAACTATATCTAGCTGATATCTCTCAACCTCACACACTAGCTCAGGGAGAGGTGACATTCCCTGTCCCAATAGCCAGTCTCGATAGCCGTAAAATTTTTAATTATTTCATATTGTCTTTAAACATCTATGTCGAGAATCCATCAAACAATTCAACCACTGGATTATTTTAACTTTATTAAACATGTATTGGAGCCTACTCACACTTCAGGATACAGTTTGGACTTGGCCTTCACTTATGGTGTTACCCTCGACCATCTGCATATACGGTTATTTCTAAGATTTCTTCTCTTTTTAATTTTTCAGCTTCCTCTGATGATAATGTTGAGCTCCTTGCTAATGATCACTGCCTTGATATTCTCCCTACAACATTAGCCATCACTGTGTTGTTTCTCACTCACCTAGCTTCTTCACTCCTTTGATGAGGCAGAGAAAGAGACTAGATCCTCTTCATTAATCTCATAAATCATAATAAGAATAATCCCGGGATCTAATTTGATCACATATTGGTTCTCCTCCACCTCTGCATGCTGTTACTTTTTTTTTTAATGTCACTTTGTAAATAAGTTGATGGACTTGAGATCCAAAATCTCCTTAAGTACCACCCTTTAAGAAGATGGTCCTCAGTGCCCTAAGTCATTTATTTTTATCAAATTACACTTAATGACCTAACTACAGTAATAGGCAAGATGAAACCCTAAATGCTAATTAGAGACATTACCGCCTTCCATCCTGTTTTAAACTTTCACCAGCATGTCTATCAACAGTTCACTGAGGTGAGGCTGTGTTCCTGTACTTTAAACATGCCGTGGCAACTCCTTTACTAAAGAAACCAAATCTTGATGCCAGCTGTATCTGTCATTTTCAGCCCGCTTTGAAATTGCTATTTGTTAGCAAATATTAGAATAAGTTGTGAAAAGTCAATTCAGATATCTATTGTGCAAATTACAGATTTCTGATCCTTTTCAATCTGGTTTTCAAAAACAGCGCTCCACTGAGCCTGCAGGTTTGAAGGTCTATGATGATATTTTGATGGCTTCTGACAGAGGCATTTGTCCTGTACTCTACTGTAGTTTCTGATACTGCTAAAATTTCACTGGTCTTTCTTACCTTCAAACTAAATTGGGATCTGTAATTTGTATTAGCTAGTTAAAATATGAAAAAAAGTCCAACCTCACATTGCAAGAGACAACTAGTGACAATTTCTGAATTGTAAACAGTTGAATTTCACAATAATGCAAAATAAAGAATATGCCAAAGAATAATTTAGTAGAATAAATCAGTAATCAAGTAGAATAAAATCAAATAATCAAGTAGAATTAAAAAATTATCAGCAGATACTTTCAATGAAATAGAACAAAATTCTGGAGTTTCCAAATGGTACTCTAATTATAGCAATAAAAAATGTTAGTTTCAGTGTCGCCAGGCAACGTATACAAAGTATTTAGTTTAATGCATTGTTTTTGGTGGGTTCCTGTGTTTCTTTTGAGCCCGAGTACTGCCTCCCACTCATTACCAGAGGTGCATCAACAATTCTGAGCACATGATCCAAGAGCACCCAGCAGACAGTATCTTCCTTTTTCGGCCAGATGAATGAAAAGGCCTTAAAAGATTCGCTCTCTCTCATTATTCTGGCATTTGGCAAATATAAATAATTTTGGTAATCTTAATTGACCTAAAACAGGAAAGGTTTATTCTGATTTCATATCAGAGAGTGAGGAAAAACATGCATATGTGTTTTCTTTATAAAGACTATGTAAATTTCTGGTTTCTACTGTAAGTAGAGACCCACTGCTTGTAGGTTGCATTACCCACCTTATCACCGACTAAACTGTTGATGTTATCCTCCAGGCCATTTGATCCTGAACAATTTTCACACAGCTGTCGCATGGAGATACAAATCTCAGTTGAACAGACAAGATCTTCCAGCAGGTCATCATAGGTAACTTTTGACCTTTTAACGGCTGGGAGAGAGCCTAACATGACCTCCACATGTCGATGGATGGTGCAGACACAAACAGACTATGTACCTTGAGCGCCTACTGTGATGCACTCCTTGGGTCTGAGAGCATAGTTGATAGGCGTCACTAAAGTTCATCAAAAGTACTCTTTGCTGTATGGGGACTTTGGTCCCTCCTTTCATCCAGACATCATACGTGATATGTCATCTTCACTGGAAAATGCAATCACTTCATTACTGAGGGGTTTTCCTTTTCCAGCATGGACATCAGGCAACAAACCATTTTCCTGGTGACTTGATTGGTGCACCATCTACTTAATCACTGCAAACTCATTAGCTGTTCTTGAAACAGTCCAGCTCTGTGGTGCCAGAGTTAGCAAGGAAATTTTCTGTGCCCTGATGAAAACTGCACTTTCTTCTTAACTTCAGCTAACACATGTTCAAAGTCAGCCCTGTGAGGGCAGCAGTCGGGGTGTTGTGAAAGGAGGCTCCAGTGCTGATGGAGAAACTTCAGCACATCAAGTGACAAAGTTCAAATCCCTTTAGCTGTTTTAGCATGCAGCTTGAACGGATTGCAGAATTCTTTCTGAAGTGTGTAAATCCAAGAAGAGATTTTGTGGTGAAGACATATAGTGTCTTCTGATGTGAAGGTGCACATCAATGATTTAGAAGACACAGGTCATCTTTGGATAAACCATTTAAGTTGATCATTGGCCAGGACAACAAAACACAGCCTGTTTTTTCCGACTACTGGAATGAGTTAACTTGGATATGATGTCATCCCCAGCTCTGTGTGTATTCCAAATATTCCTAAATAATATTCCTTGTATTTTTTCTTTTTTTAATCTGGATTGGTTTCAGTTTTGTGCCCTAGTTATTGGCTTTTGTAAAGCACTTTCCGACACTTCATCTGAGAAAAAGCACCATATAAAGAAATCAAATAAATAAAAATTAATAATGGGAATAGTTCTTTTTAAAATTCTGCTATACCTTGACACCTTTGCACTCGACTGGGTAAACAGTGAACTCGGCCACCTCCTGCATGTCACTGCTCATCAAACACTTGGCAGCTACTGCCAACTTCTGATTCATTTCTGAATTCTGAGTTAAATTAAGTTTTGTCCTCCTGTATGTAAGTGTATTCACAAAGGTGCTAAATGGAAACAGGAGGTGGGGAGGAGGGGTAAGGGTTAACAGCAAGTCAAGGTAACCATCTCCTTTTATTTCCCTTTGAGCAATTTAGAGCGAAACAAACGTCTGCTTGGAGAACCTATTGGATTCATGTTGATAACCTATGAGATAAATATGCTAAAACATTCGTCTGGGAGTAGAAGAGGGTGAAGGAAAACAAGGGAAGGGTGAGGGAGAAAGAAGGAGGTGCAACAGGCGCACACATAATCAGAAGTTGCTGGTAATGTGCAGGCATTCACCCAGTGGACGAACATCTTTCACTTTATTAGCATGACAAAGAACACAATCATTTTGGATATGCCTGAATGCCGTTTTCATTAACTTCCCAATGATTTATTAACAAAAGTGTCAGAAATGGTCTGAAAGCTGTAGGCCTTGGCTAAGTGCCCAAAAAAAGAAAAGAAATTGAACAAGAAATAGAAAAAAAAATAATGCACACCAAATAAAGAAATGTCATGTTAGAAAATGAATAATGAGAGAGCAGAAAGGGTTAGCAGAGTAGGGGTTGAATGAGGGGTTAAAAGGTAGACAGTTTTATAAGAGCGGATCCAATTCTAAATGGAAAGTGAATCCAGTTAATTATGACATTCGTTATGTTTTAACACAGCACATTCAAACTGAGACTCCCAGCTGGGAAACGTTCTCCCAGAAGCTAATGGGGAATTCCATCAGCCGTGGAGGAGATTGAAGCTGGGTTTATAGGCTGCTTTACAGAAAGAACCCAACAAGACAAAAAAGACAATCTTGAATTTGCATAAAAAATAGCAGTGGACCGTCTCTTTGGGTATAATATTCTTTAGAACCACGGAAATTAATAATATTTCCTCCAGTATAGTTGTTGCTGCTGCTGCTTCATTCTATTCAAATAATAAAGTTGATGTTGCACTCTAAAGTAGTTTAATATATCACTGGATACATTTCCTACATTGTAGAACATAATGGAAAAAATCAAATTTATAAAAATAACAGCCACAATATCATCAAACCTTTTTCTAATTGGTTTATGATCTCAGTGATCTTAGGGTATTTATTCCACTGATGTCTGACAAAACAGGGTATGCTTTGGGGGTCTGGGGGTGGATCTACCTTGTCCCATCCGCCCCTCATAATTGAAGGCTGGTTTAAAAAAAACCCACCTTCACAACTGCTAAAATGCTCAAGTTCAGGTTTCAAACCAACACTTCAGTGATGTCATAGTGGCTACAAACTGCTCTTCCTTAATATTATGATCTGGTAAGGACTAGATCATTTTTTTATGATGTTATGATGTGACAGAGGGTGTGCTTTCGATATCATAAATGTATCAAGACTGTTTACTGCTAACTTCATTAACTTGCATGAGCTCGCTTGTGACAAAAAAAAACATTCAAAAGATTTTGCACTTTCATTAATACAGGGGACTCAAAATACACATCTTGATATCCCTGTATTTGATGTCGACATCCCGATGTCTACTCGAGTGTCACGCAGAGTGAAAGGAGGCAAATGGAGACGTTTTCCATTGTTTATGGCTTGTGAACAATCCTTTCTAAACTAAAAATGACAGCTACCAATCTTAGTTCTTCAAGCCTTATTCATATATAATAGCAAAACAGAATATACCCAAACATTAGCTACATTTCTGTTAAAGAATGCACTATAAAGCAAGCAAAGAGTTAAAACACTATTTGAGAGAATTATTTAAAATTATTATAAATTTAACTTAACTTTCACTGTCATAAAGTGTGCTTTTGCTGAAACGTGCAGAATAAAGTTTTTTACTACCATAAATGGAATCCTTCATAAAAACATGGTCTCCTGACCAAAATTTCAGTCCGGATGTTTACTGAAACTGTGAATATGATATGAATCTGGCACTAAGGCTCCAGCATGGTACTGTACCTAGTTGGTGCTAATGGAGATCTCTGCAGATTGTCCACATCTTGTAGGACGAGTTATCCCTCTGTGCTTCTTATCTTTCTTTACACTTGTTTTTTCTTGCCTTTTTTTCCCCCCAAACTGTGCTGTCACCATTCATTTCTTATTTTACGCAGCCGTGCTGTCTACAAGCAGCAGTTGTACTAGGAGCTATAATGCAGCCACAAAGTGATTTGCTTGTCATGCATCATTTTGTAGCTGACAATTCATTGGTAGCGAACATTTCAGGCACTTATTGCATTGATAATCCTAGTATGTTGTTCCCATATGTGAATTAGCTGTATCTTTGTCTCCCATTGGTATCTGTTTCAATCACTTGTGTCAAAGTTGAGAAAAATTTTACTTACAAATGGTTGCTTTGTCTGTGGTTGCTACAAATTTGCCAAGTTTCACATTGCTGGATGCTTTCTGTAAGTATTTTGTCAAGTTTATTGTTTGCATCTTTGTACTATATTAGCTCAATATACTGTAGATCAAGTAGCCAACATCTCATTCCTTGTGTTGTAGCTGGGTACGATCCAGCCTTAAAGGATAGTAGTACTGTAATATAGCAGTACGATCATAGTACTGAGCAGCTGCTGAGGTTCTCCAAAGGGACCTGTGTCCATCTTGAACATGTAGTCAAAGGGGGCTAAGACTGACCTTTGTTAAAGTTGAGTTCCCTTCTACTGAACTGAACCCCTGACTCTTGTGCAACAACAACAAAGAAAAAAATGTTTTGTGTATCTGTACAGTAAATGGTTACAGCATCACAAGAGCTATTATAGTTAATTTATCATAAAAAATATAAAGATTAAGCTTCTTTTAAAGCTGAAGTATTTGTTAAGATTAGATATTTTTTCAGTGAAAGAAATCAAAATGGATGAACAGCTAACTTACAATACGTATGCTCATCTGTAATGTACAAATGTATAAGTGTAAAACAAGGTCTCAAATGAGACTGCAGGGATGGAATATGAGGTGAAAACTGGTGATTGGATCGCTTTCTGCCTGTCATAAAGTACAGTACGAGTAACTTTTGAGCAGGGGGGTTGTAGATGAGTCACAAACCTATTTTGTTTGGATCCCTTCTCCATCATGGTATGTTTTTATGTGGACATTTGTCATTGGTGTTCTTGGCTGTGAGGGTGTAACAGCTCATTTCTGATTCCAAAAGGTCTGCCTGAAAGTACCATTATCACCACCTTCACCTACAAAGAGTAACAATGGAAAGAAAGGAACCTGAATCCTTAGAAAAGGCAAGTTTTTTAAAAAGATCAAGCTTTCCATCGTTGAGCTGATGAATGCCTCTTCTCTTGCCAGACACTCTGAAAAAAAAATAACAGCCAAGAAAATAAGCTCAACTGTGCAATTTAGAGAGCCTTATAAATCAATCCTGGTGAGTACACATATTTCCGCGAGGGGAGAATTTATATGTTTAATTACTGAGCACAGGTGCCAGGCCCTGGCTTTACTCATTACAGTAAGATATATGAACAGCGACAAGAGCCTGGATAGTGCAGGACAAAAAGGGAGGACAAAGTAATTAGCTGGCTCTTATTTAATGGGACCCTTCCTCAAGCCATTCATGGCTCCCGTTGCGGCTCCTCGTCCATATGTTTCAATTCGAAATCATTTCATAAAGAACCACTGGTGGCAGGTAGCACAGTGGCAATTAACACTGGCGGGAAATGGAGTCGGCAGGGATTGAAAATGAAGTGTTAAACACTGCAATTTTGATTGTCCAGCTTTCCTTACCACAAAGCGTCTTCTCTCCCACCCCCACCCCCTTTCCCTTTAAGATGGATTTTCCAAGAGAGATGGAGAGCCAAACACTGGGATTCCCCACTGAGTGGGACTGTGCTCTAAATGCCTTTGGCCACAGAGTGGTTGAGGTTGGTTTTGGCCATGCGAATGTGTGTGTTTGGCCAAAGTGTGTATTTATCCTCCCATGGCCTGTAAGTGGACTTGGCTGTAGTTTCAGCTTTGGCTATCCTGAGCCTGTGTCACTATACTGTGTGTGTATGTGTGTTTAGACTAGTGGCACCTGTACTGTTTGCTGAGGCTAGTAGAGATGTTAGCCACTGCACAGCCAGTGTGCCAACCAACAGACCTGTGCCATTTTACCTCAAGGACTCTGGACCTGTACCAAGCAGAGCCATGCCAAAGAAAGGCAGTGACCACCCAGAGAGCTGGGGTGGGGTGCTACTGGGCTACTGTTTCACAGCACAACTGCAAATGCATTACTTTTGCACTTCCAGTCATCGGTTAGTTACTTTTAAGTAATTTGTTACTGTTAAATATTTAAATGCCACATTTCCCCATTGCTTTTGTTGTAGCATGAGAAAAAAAAAGATGAAAACAAACTCCAGATGCATTTGCAGTCCTTGGAAAATACCGGCAAAGTTGAATGAATCCAAAGATATAATTGCATCAGTGTTTTTAGGTCAGCTAAGACAACTGGAAGTATTTGCATTATTTTTTTTTTTGCCAGACGATAAGAAGTATCTGTGAGCAAAATTCATATTTTGAAGAAACACCTGCATGCTCCACAGCACTGTTGCTGAGACCTCCCGGAAAGGAGAACAATGCTGTTGCTGCAGCTCTGAAACTGCAATGGAGTGCTTTCACTCTTGTACTCTTGAGAAATTAACAAGCTTGCTTGCTAGTTATGTTGTGGAAGGGATGCTGCCAATATCATTTCACTGTGCAGCAAGACAGATTCAACAAACCCAGAGGTAAAGTAGGATACACTGAGCCAATAAACATTGTGCAATAAAAATGCACAAGCTAAATGCAAAGTGTTTCTTTTTGGTACTACAAAGGTACCCTAACAAGTTACTTTTCTCAGTAGGTAACGCTGTTCTATGGCAGATTACTTTTAAATGACAGCAATCCTGTAATGTAAAAAGTCACACGCTGGCATGTTCAGAGAGGAATATAATCACTCCTCAACCACTCTAAGCAGCCAACAGCAAAGCAAACCCACAGAGGACAGGCTTAGTTCCTCACTCTGTCTACACACAAACCAGTCATGTTGAGTCAGTCCAGCCAGCCCGGAGGCGTTGTTTGGCCAACACTAAACCAGGGTATCCCTCACTGGACACCACTTGGCTGCTCCTGAACTCTGTATGCTAGCCGTCTGGCCACAGGCTTGTAGCAATTGGCAGGCCATGTTCTCCATGTTCTCTGGCAAATGTCCACTCTGAGTTCATAGCTTCTGACCTGTGTATTGGAGGGATGCACTTGGCTCAGACTGAGGTAGATAAACATTAGAGCTTGTAGCTGAGGGCCAGTTTGGCCCTAGCAGCCATGTTTAACACACTGACACCGGCTGAATTTAAACACCTGATGTTCAGAGTCTGTCTCAGAGCCAATTACAGACACTGTCCTTTGGCAGTCTGGACTTCTGTTAATCGTGTGGATAGTACCATTAAATGAGAGCACAATGCACTAAATGCATTTACGAAAGCAAGTAAATGCTGCCCAGAGTGGTGCCTCATAATCGGCACAGTCCTTTTTTAGTTGATGAAATTTACACAGTAGCTTTAGCTCGTACTACAGGCAGGTTACATTCACATTAAGCTAGTTTAAAATATGTAATTTTTCTTATTTTTCTCATGCTTTTCATCTTTTTTCTGAATGAATTTTCTGCTTTAAGAGTGTATCTACAGTAAAGCCAAAAATAAAAGCAATTAACCAACTTTTATATGGAATATATAGTGATTTATGCTGAGATTGACTGTGTGAAAACAGCATTCAACCTTTGTGTCTTTCTTAATGGACCTGTCAAGAGCAATTCTAGTTCACCTTTTTTTGCTGTGTTTCCTTTTTTTAAATAGTAAGTCTTTTGAAACTTTAATATCCTTGAAGCACGAACATCAACTTCAAAATATATTAATTTTATTAAGTAAAGATATAAAGTTGCATCTTTATGGTGCTTAGTTCAGTTGGTCTTTGTTTTCTTTAGCTTCATGTTAAAATAGCAAAGCTGTGACACCATGAGTGCAGTGGGTAGCTGTGTTATAGACTGTAGATCACTGCTGTAACACACGAGTGTGCAGAGTGATTATTGGCTAACTGTAAAGAAGGAGCATCTCTGAAGTCTTTCTGATGATCAGTAGTTGGTAATCACTCAAATTGTTTCAAGCTTTCTTAAGCTCAGTGTCTTCCCACAGGACCTGAACGAGAAGGTGGTCAGGGAGCAGTCTATTGTTATTCTGACCCCTGTGACCTGGGCCCAGATAAATAGCGTAAAATGGATGGATGGATATTTTCAGCTTGCCTGAAAATCTATGCATACTTAAACTGTCTTGAGTCTACTGAAACCTACAGTAACCCACTGTGTTCAAATTACAAAGATAGCCTTCTTTTTTTTTTATTTAGCACTTAGTAGTTTAAAATAGCTATACACAGCCTGACACACAATGAAATTATAAGGGCCATATCAGCTAACAAGAGGAGCACTGGATCATGTTCACCAGTGGAGGGGTGACAGATAAAGTAATGGAAACAAAGCAGTGAATCTTTACAGAGCGTAACAAACTTTGAATGTCAGCGAGCGTGACGGCCACTGATTCAGACAGACAGACATACTGAAGGGGGCAGGCGGCAGAGAGGCAGAGTTGGCACGGATCCCTACCTGGTTGTGAGCGGTTGGCGAGCCTCCAGTCAGTGTGCCACCCTGGCTGCTTTCTCTCCTCCCAGCAGTCCCGCCCATGGCTCCATGCCCCATTTCTACTCACACTGGGGACACAACCAGAAAAACACCAGAAACACACAAGAGCAAGACCAGTTACTAATCAGGTAGCTGTAGGATCAAATGAAGAAGAGAAAGACTTTCGTCTTGTAAGCCAGTGGGTGTGAAATACTGATGAAGATTTATTTTTAAAAATATTTTTCCAGGTTTTAAGGGGGAAAACTCATATATTTGGAGTCTGGGTGGAGTGGTGAAGGTGCTCCACACATCAAACAGCACAGCTCAAGTCAAACCTGGAACAGATTTATGTTCTTTCTTCTGGATCACTTGCATTTCTCTCACTCTTTACTTTAATTTTTATTCATTGTTTGGTCAAATTTTGGCACTGAAACCTTGCGGTTAGGTTTAGGTAAAGATCATGGTTAGGATTAAAATACAGTTGTCACTTTTTCAAAGCTCAGTCTTGTTGGCTGGCAGGTCGTGAATGTGGCCCCCTTTAGAGAACTCTCAGAAACATACAGTATGTGGTGCAGACACAAGATTTTCTTCAAATTGAAGCGCATTAGTTTCAATGCTGTGATGATGGTGACAGAAAATAAATCATGGCAAAAAAAAAAGGAAAATTATAACCCAAAAATGGCAGAAAACATCCAAACCCAGACACTCAAGGTGGGTTTGAAAAAGTAATGAAAGGCCTTTATTTTAAAGGCCTAAAGACATTCAAAATACACCAAGCCTTCAACAGGGTGCAGAGATATAAAGATATAAACAGACCAGTTACGCTGTAAATCATGTCCACGTACACAAAAAAATATATCCCTTTTTCATATCTTATTTTCATTTCATATCATCTCATATGAACATTTTGAGATGAGACCACGCTGGGTCCTAATACCCCACACTTCCTCCTGTAACAAACACCAACATGCTCTGTATAGACCATAAATATATATTTATATATGATTTACCATATCTATTTCATATTTATCATACTCTAATAATGGCACTATGCAGTTGCACTTTATCCATAATTGCATTTTTACTTTTAGCACTCTGTCTGTAATTGCACAGTTTTCATAGTTGCGCTCCTATGACTTTGCACAATGCTGCTGTTTGCACTTCTGGTAGATGCTAACTGCATTTTGTTGCCCTGTAATTGTGCTGAGCAATGGCAATAAAGTTGAATCTATGTAATCTATCTAACATATTTGAAAATATTGCCAAATTGGGAACTGGCTCCAATTTCACCTACTTATGGACTTATTGCTGTTTAATTTCTTTGTGAATAGATTTTTACATTTATTGCACCCTAAACAAACAAACACATAAATAAAAGAGGACAGAAAAAAACAGCTTTGAAGAGCAACACAGTTTTCTATCTATTTATTAAATAACACACTGTCCTTCATATGAAGTTGTGTTCCAAATCAGTACATGTTAGAGTAGACAACTATTTCTGAGGAGCTCAGATATGAACGTTAGTTTGATTTTTATTGCATGGAAGGACAAGAAGGTGATGGTAAAATGCAAACTGTTCCCACAACAATAACAATAAGAAGCACTCTGAGAGCACAAACCTCCACCAAGGCAGCTCACTCTCTGGGCAGTGTTTGCTTTTAAGGAAATGGCATTATATTTTCTATATACTCATTTTGTTTTCTTTGCTCTTTTTAAAAATACTTTAAGAAGTTTGCAGTGCAGTAAAGATGAGTGCAAAGTGCAGGCTTTTGTTATTTGCCCTGCTGAAACCGATTTTTAATATACTTGACATAATTTTGAGTATAGCTACTTTTTATTATTTGTGTGTGGATTCATTCTCTTTCTCTTGACAATACTTTCTTTAAAGATATAATGCATTTTGAAGTCAACAAGAAGACAGATGTGAAATGTAAAAGCGATGTCAGAGGTCAAATGTGATGTATTTAAAATCTTTACATGGTCCTTTCTATGTGTTCACGACACACAGCACACTTGTAAGTGTGGGATTTTGTCATTTCTCAACCTTGAAAACCTTCTTGGATGTAAGCCAAATTTTAAGGGTGTTAATATGACCCAGTTGACACCCCTAAAAAATTTCATCAGAATTCATTCCAAACTTTTTGAGCTGTTGTGTTTGCAGACAGAATGACACGCACACATGCAAACACTACCAAAAACATGACCTCCCTGGCAGAGGTACCGATCTACTGCTGATAAAGCGACACTCTGTCTGCAGAGACAGATGATTAACATAAAGTTGTCAGCAAAGACCTCAGCTGAGCGACCACAGCTCGGCCTCCAGCAGGCAGTCTGGTTTGTTGGAGGCCGTGACAGGGTTTATTCCTCTGTCATGTTTATATAAATATCTTTGTTGGAGACATTCGGGAACTTCATGGACATAGACAACCCTAACAATGCAACTGAGTTTGCTCTTTATCCTGTATTTCTGAATGGACTATGTCATAAAAGTTTCACCTATGGTAGAAGAAAAAAAATAAAGAGAGAAACAACCTGACTTTTTTTTTTTGGCATCTTCTCTTTATCAGTACCCCAACTTTCCCCACCTCGGCTAAGTGTGAAACTTTAGCATCAGCACAAAAACTGTGCACTGGAAGCTTCATGGCTTCCAGCAGCTCCTGTAGGTGTAACGTGTAGGCAGCCCAGTACTTTTGTCCATATAGTGCATCATTTATAACTTGTGACAGTGAGCTGACAGTGTTGTGAAGCCTTACAAAAAGACCATTTTTCTTTGCTGGGTTCGAAAGGAATTTTACAAAACCCACAAAAAACAAGCTTACAGCTCAAGAAGTTAGAGCAAGAAAAGAAAACCTCAAGCTCGTGCAGCCAGCAAAGATTAACTTCTCTTTCAACCTGACCTAAATTTTGTGTAAAGGATCGTGGGTAGTTCAAAGCTGGGTCTCCTACTATGACCATGCAGTTTTCAGTTGAAGAGTCCACCGTTACAAAGCCCAAAAACAGCGTTTCAGGTGAGGAGTGTGCCAGCACAGAGCACACTGAAAACACAAACTTCACTTGCCACCTGCTGTACCTTCCTGAGATCTTGTTCAGTTCCCAAAATGTAAATCAAGTCAAAGCTCATCTTTTTCACTGGAGGACATCAGGTACACGCTGCAGAGGTACCAGTAAAAGAGGACTTCTCTGAGTGATTAACAAAATAGCAGCCATCCAGAAAACATACAGAAGTGTACAAGGTGAAGGTCTTGAATAGAAGATCCACCAAATTAAATCAGGCAAGACTTTAGATCTTTAGAGGTCCATTCTCTGCATTTTTTCATCACACCTCGTACAACTGCTACAAAAAAAAAAAAAAAGAAAGAAATTATCAACAGCGACATCTCATCTAGGGTTAGGGTTTGGATTGAGTTCTGAATCTGAAGTCTAAGTCATCATTACTGATTACTATAACCTCTACATAGCCCTACCCAAACCCAGAATTTGGGAGAAAGGCAAAAGTGACATTTTTATTAAGCTTTTTTTTATGTGTCAGAATGATTATTTTCTTTCTTTCCTGATCTCCAAGACTTGGGAGAATAATTTCCTTAAACACAAACGTTACATATTCTGATTGTTTAGGGTTACGATTGGCCAATAAATAGTGATGTCACAGGGTTAATATCCTCCCCTTTTTATAGAATTTTCATCTGTTTAAAGCACCAAAACAGAAATGAGGTTAAATGGGGGAAAAAAAATTTGTTGTCTCAAAATGTATGAGACTTCATTTGAAATGTAACATTTTCTGATTTCTCAAAATGTGATTATTTAGCATGTGGTTAAGACAAACCCTGGGTGATGCCCAGAGGTTAACGTAAATGAACGGCGGGAGAGAAAGACAAAGAGAACGAGAAAAAGTAAAAGGAGACAGAGTTGGGGGGTAAAGCTCAGAAGGAGGAGCGATGAATTCCCAAATCTAATCTGAGTATAATCAGGGCACTGCCCCAGTGTCCTAACCCCATCTACACACACTTAGACACATAAACCACACGGCTGTTGCCTATCCATAACCCCCCGTGTGTGGGCTGTGGTGTTCCCATGACCCATTTAACACATCTGGGTCAGCTGTATTCAACTACCAACTCATACATATACACACATATACACCCTGCCAGGTACATTAAGACAAATGAACACACATGTAGGAGTTCGGATACAGCAGGAGTTTTTTTTCACACTCGTGTGAGTAAAAATTATGGCTTATCCACTGTTCATTACTGGAAAAAGCAGCACAGCTGTGCCATTATGTTATAAACTGCAGCACTGTTCAACAACTATTCACTCCTCCGTGTCCAGAGTTCAGCAGCAGTTATTTTTCCGAGCATTTACTCTTCTAAAGGCCCAGCTCAAGCTGGAGCAAGGGCCGAATCTGTGGCCCCACTTCACTGTATATAAAGAGTACTGTGAGACGAACACCTTTGAGAGCCAAAAGGTTGTCTCGCTAGTTGTAGCGCTGGATGTAAACTAGTAAGTTTTTCTGGCGCGTTGGGGCCTTTTTGCAGAGGCAGGAAGCGAGAGAAGGGCACATGAAGAGAGCGGTTAGGCTCTTTAAACGCAGGGGTAGTACTGGCTGTATCGCTTCCAAAAATAAAAAAGGAAAAAGGAAAAAAAAAAAAAAAACTTTTGAAGTGTGTTTGTGTTTGAGGCGAGGGAGCAAAGGTGTGCTTTTGCGTTTGAGGCAAAAGGCAGGAGTATCTTCAGTGTGTGTGTGTGTCTGTGTCTGTGTGTGTGTGTGTGTGTGTGTGTGTATGCATAAGTCCCTCTTGCCAGTTTTAAAAACCATCCGTAGCCCAGGTAAATGGCATGCTGTCCTCTGCACATGCCCAGTGGCTTTCTCTTTCTCTTCACAGGAAAGAGTTCAGAGGGCCAGTTAGCACCGTTCACAGCGGACCCCGAGGCTTCACTCAAACACACAGACCAAAACACACACACACAACGAAATTCATGCACAAAGAATTCTTTAAGCACACAAAGCATACAGGAGGCCACAAACACATTCACACATGCTCGCAGGCTCTCGTAAATTCATGCAGCAGCCGCTGTACATGTATACATACACATGTGCATGCACACACATGCGCACACACAGTTGGCCCATGGCTAGAGTGTTCAAACAGGCGTGATATTGAAATCCAGCAGTAGGGAGAACAGTGGGTTTTGCTGAGGTCCATAGCAGGTTATTGATCAAGGTTAGTTTACTGTGAAAACTCTGCCTGTGGCCAAGGGCCATTCACACCAGAGGTATGTGTGTGTGTGTGTGTGTGTGTGTGTGTGTGTGTGTGTGTGTGTGTAAGCTAATTCTTGTGTATGAGAGAGTGTATATGTGTATTTTTGAACATACATATATATTGAAAGTTTATGGACAACAAGAGCCTAGCTGAGCTTTTATCAGCTGCCTTTGTGCAGAAGCTTGTTTCCACAGAGCCCCTAAAGGGCAACAGTTTGAATCTTCTCCTTTTCTCAACTAATTTTGCATTACCTTACAATAATTTACATTCACCTGATCCACAGACAATGGCTAAGCTGTATTATGATGTAGTATTGTGGTGACCACAACACCAGCACGTGTACTCTCAGCTATAGTCTGATGCATGGTAGCTAGAAAGAGAACTAGTTGAGTAAATTAAAGAACCTAGCTAACCTACTGGAACCACGGCTATTTCGTGGTGCTAATAATAAAAATTATTAATATTATATGCTAGCTGAGCAGGCTATTAAACCCACTATTGTAGTGTATTGATATTTGATAGAAACATTGTGGGTATAAACGTGGCTTAACAAACCTTACTTACTTTGTTTTTTCTTTCAAGATATTATGGCCTTGACAAACTGTCGCTGTCGTGTACTGACATTAGCGTGTTGTGTCTTGCCCAACCCTGCTGGTAACATCTTTCTCTAAGTTTTCTTGACCTAGTGTTGTTGTATATTTGCGCCACTTTTACACCAACCTGTCCACATTTCAAAAGGTTTGGGAACTGAACATAGTGTTATATTACATCCTGGAAGTTGGCGAAATTTATATGGGAAGAAAATCACACTGGAAATAATATATCTGCCGCACCTTCATCTCCAAATCTTCTTATAGCCACTGACATCAGTGGTTCCAACTTTGTGACCAGCATTTTGTAGTGCAGTGCCAGTGTCAGCTTCAGTCTTACTCATGTGACTGCACCAGACGCCAGCATTCTGACCAATATTACTTTGTCTCCAGAGTATACTTGACCTCCAGGTGGAGTAAAGTCTTACATTTTGAGCTGTCCCTAGCCTTGTCTCAATGTCCTTTTGTGCTGCATTTCTGACACTTGTAAGGCTTCCAGATATGTACACACTTCAACTGGATTGCCACTTACTGTAATGGTCCTGGGCCGGTGGCCCAGTGTTTTGAGTTATTTTTGTGAAGTTCTGTTTTTGTTGTGTTTCTTAGTTTTTCTCTCTGTGTTGTAGTTTTGTATTCCGTCTTTGGGTTTAGTTATTGATTTTCATTCTGTTTCCTTGGTCCTTGTCTTCCTGTGTCTCTGTGTCCCAGTCCTCCTAGTTTGGTTACTTCCTGTTTTATTTTGACAGTCTCATGATCCCTGTACCTTGTGTTTAGTTTTGCTTCCCCTGTGTTATTAGTTTCATTTGTTTCACCTATTGTTCCCTGTTGTTTCCACTTGCCCTGATTACCTAGTGTGTGTACTTAAGTCCTCAGTTTTTCTCTGTCTAGCGCAAACGTTGGTTACTGCTGTGTGCTTCGTATTTTGCGTTTTCTTGTGTAGCAGGCTCCGATGCAGCTTTTGGTATTTTGAGTTCATTTAATAAAGTTTAAGTTAAACATAGCTCAAGTTCATGCCTCTGTCTTGCCTGCTGCAGCTGAACATGACACTTACAATTTAATATTGTGTTGATCCATATTTCTTGGGTCTTACGTGTACAGATGTTAAACCTGTTTTACATAACTGTTTAATTTGCCAGTGTGAGATTTCTTGGAATAGTTTGACCAGTCAAGTCTTTCTAAATGGGAAAAGGGTAATTCCGCAAGCCTTACCTGACATAGTCTCTCTTATAGTTAAATGAATTGTAACCAAGAATAGCATAGGCAAGACAGAGCTTTGGCATATACCCGATTGATTGGGACATTGATTGCTGTCCAGTATCATATTTTATTGAAAGTATAGCCCAATTCGGTTCACCATAATAACAAGACTGTTTCCTAATGTCCCCTTCCCCTGAATCACCACCTTATCTTGGTGGAGGCATTTGTGTGCCCAGTGATCCAAGGGACTGTACTATCCAGGGGTGTTTGCCCCCGGTAGGGTCTCCCAAGGCAAATTGTTCCTGGGTGAGGAGCCAGACAAAGAGCAATTCCAACAAGTCTTATGGCAGATACACCAAGGGAACAGTTTACCCTGCCCAGGATAGGGTTACCGGGGTCCCACCCTGGAGCCAGGACTGGGGAGGGACCTAGAGGTAGAGCACCTGGTGGCCAGGCCCTACCCCATGGGACCCAGCTCGGGACAGCCTAAAGAAAAGACATGGACCCACCCTCCTGTAGGCCACCATCCGGAGGATGAGCCATAGGGCTTAGGTGCAGTGTATGTCGGGCAGTGGCCAAGGGGGAGGCCCTGGAATGTCACCTCTCGGGTGAGGAAAGAGCCTGAGCTAGTGCGTGAGGTTGAGAGATACTGGCTACATATAGTAAGGCTCACCTCAATACACAGCCTGGGCTCTGAAACCAGTCTCCTGGAGAGGAGCTCGTCTCTGTTTCAGTCTGGAGTTGACCTTGGTGAAAGGCAGCGGGCTGGGGGTGGGTATCCTTATATCCCCTTGGCTTGCTGGCTATACATCAGAGTTTTCACCGGTGAATGGGTGAATGGTTGTTTCTCTTCTGGCCAGGAAATGGGTCCAAACTGTTGGTTGTGCTTAAGCATCAAACAACAGATCAGAGTACCCAGCCTTCTTGGAGTCACTGGATGACAGCACATGGGCAACAGCAGCGAGACCTGGAGGGGCATGATTGGGAGGAACAGCCTGCTTGATCTGAACCAGAGGAGCGTCATGTTATTGCATTTCTGTGCAAACCACAGTTTGCCTATAACAAACACCATGTACAAACATAAGGATATCCATAAGTGCGCGTGGCACCAGGACACCATAGGCTGCAGGTCAATGATCGATTTTGTAATTGTATCATCAGATCTGCAGCTGTATGTTCTGGAGAGAGGAGCTGTTAACTGATCACCACCTGGTGGATCAGGTGTCAGGGGAGTATACTAAACAGACCTGGCCCACCTAAACATATACTGAAGGTGTGCTGGGAACACCTAGCAGAGGCCCCATTCCATGAGATCTTCAACTCCCACCTCTGGCAGAACTTTGACAACATTCTGAGGGAAGCTGAGGACGTTGAGTTTGAATGGAACGTGTTCCACAAAAATCAAATCAAATCTACAAGTCTTGAATTTGCATGTACACCCCACAACACCTGCCCTTTTAAAGATACTCAGACCCTTACACGTTCCCATTTTTCCTGCTTTTTCCTGCTTCCGGCACTTTAAAGAACTCACTGTTTACCTGTTTCCTGATATAAAGCATCACTTGTCAAATACTTTTGCAAAGAGACGATCTGTTCTATTTACTTCACCTGTGGGTGGTTTCACTGTTGTGGCTGATTGGTGTATATCTATAGATATGAAATATGGCTCACAGATGTATAGTATTTGCCCTTTACTACCTTCAGTGTTATATGAATAAAAGACATGTTGTATTTAAAACAATAATGTAAGACCAATTTACATTTGGCATTGACCTCTAATCTAAACAGTATCACACAGTAGGCCAGCAGGGTGTTTAAAGGGGAAAAAATAAAGCTCGGAATGATTTATGATCTTCAGTGTGGTTGTTTGCTCCATGTTCAAACCTGTCAGAGGTCTCTGTAATTTATTTGCGGCAATTTTGTTTTTACATCACAAAGCTAAAAACAAAAAAAAACAAAAAAAACATTTGAACCCAACATGGCAGAACAGATCAGTGAATTCAAGATAAAACGGATAAAAGAACGATTACGTTTTGAATAGCCATGCAATCATGGGTTCATAATGTTATAATGATTGTCAGCAAAGTGGTCCTGTCAGTCAACTTCAGAGTTCAGATGTGAGCTTTACAAACACAAAGGTTCTCCTTCACTGATGTGTGAGACTACTCAGGCTTTTATATTTTCTATAAAACTATGAAACTTGGCTGCCACTCTGTTAATCTGTCTGACACACTGTGCAGACACACTAGAACACACACGTGCACACTTCCACATCCACTTTTGTTTAGTGCTAACAAAAGCAGTTGTATGAAATGTGTTTGTTAGTCTGTTCTGGACCTCTGTGGCCTACCATCAAATGACCTTCATATGGAAATTTAAGCACCTATGCACACATCCATATACGAGTGTGGGGGAATTTCAGCATAACTTTACACACTCAGACAAAATGTGGTAAATGTTAACCACACACGCACACACACACACACACACACACACACACACAAAGAAGAAGCCCTTTTAGCCAACATAGACGCTGAACCTCATGCATACACATGCATCGCCTTCACCAGAAAGCTTGGATGTAAGTGGGTTGGCTTTTTTTCATATCATTCCAGAAAGATGTCAAAGCATCACAAAGTTGTGACCCCCGTCTGTTTTTTTTCCCACTTTTTTTTATCACTAGCTCTCTGTCTAAACATCATCATCCATCCTTACTGAGAAGTACAAAGTCAAAGGAAAAAGGATTTACTATGTAGGTACTGAGAGCTTTTATTCATTCACCTCAAAGTTCTTGCAAACTTGATTTTGTACTAAGACTAAAGGTGCATGAAGTCTTCTTTGAGGAATGCCCAGCACCCTTAACCTGTTTAGTGTTTAGCTACATTTTTGCTAAGAGTTCATTTTTAAGGATGCATATGAGGTACGATCTTTAAGAATCTCAGATTATGGTTGGTAGCCAGTGCCAGGCAAGTCCCCACTAAACTCTAAATCCAGTTCACACAGATTAAAATGATCAAGCTTGTGTTAATACATAAGGAGGAGACACAGCACTCAGAGAATCCTATATAGAAATTTGTAGAACACTGAAAAGCTAAAAACGGCAGCTGGTTCAGCTGTGTGGTGCAGGCATCTGTTAGCATACTGCAGATGTAAGGTAAGTAGATTTTGGGGTAGGTTAAGTAGTCCTACTGTAGCCCTAATTTAATATAGTATTGACACTGTTTTTTTTCTCTGGAGAAAAATCAATGGAATATATAAAATAAGCAAAAATCACCAGTCTACTATATGCACCAACACTGTATGCTAAAGACTTGGGATGGACGAGAAGCAGAGTGTAGAGGATGGAGCCATAAATTGGTAAAATGAGTCTTTGCCTTGATGATATCTGAACAGTAATACGTTGTAGAACCTTTTATCTGCTTGAGCTCTCTTGTAGCTGTCCTCTGCACTGCAGTAATTAGAGCAGAGCACTCCTAATTATAAGGAGTGCTGAAAAATGCAACATCAATGTACACAATGCTGTAGTTTCACCTGTTAATTGACTGAATGTCTTGTAGCTCCATTATGCAAGTCTTCAGATGGATCACAGGTGGAAAGCCTTCCTGCAGTCCTGCAGTGAACACAACATAAGTCATATCATAGCGTTTTGTGAGACAGTTGTCCTTAACACCGTGTGTCACAGTCCTGAGTTTTGGACCCAGGATTTTGAGTTCTTAGTTTATATTCTTCAGTTTAGGCTTTTCTTTATTTATTTTTTTGTAATCATATGGTTTCCAGTCTTAGTTATTGTTTCTTTGAGGTCTTGTTTATTTTGGTTTGTTTTTATCTCATTCCTGTATATTTTCCCTGTCCCATAGTGTTACATTGCTGAGTGTATAGTCTGTGTGTTGATTAGTTACCTGCTGTTTTATCTTGTGAACCACCTGTCTCCTGTGTTTTGCATTTAGTCTTACTTCACCTCTGTCTCATTATCTAGATTCTGTTCACCTGTGCCTAGTCTTCACGCTGCTGTGTATTATAGTATATCCTGTGTTTGCTATGTTTATTGTCAGATTGTTTGTTCGTTGTCCTCTTGCGTTCTCAGCCTGTTAAGAGTGTTGCTTTTCTCTTGTTTGACCTCGGTTATTATATTCTACTTACAGACTTTGTATTTTGATCATTTCTGTCCTGTTGGAACTTTTTTCACAGTTTTCTTTTGTCTTCACTGGTTATGTTTATGCACTAAAAACTACTTGGACAGATTGAGGAGAAGATTAGGGTTTGGGTTCATAATGCAATAACCAGGTGTGGGACTGCCGCTGCCAAAAGAAAAACACCTTGTGGATATAGTAGAAGTTGCTTTCGGCTGATCTCTTGTCACATGGGGTCGCCATAGAGGGTAGTGCTACATGTTTGACTTTGAAATCTGAGGACACTGGACAAGTGGAGAACAAAAAAGTGGCAGGCCTAAAAATATCTACAGCAGATGAACAATATCTCAAAGCAATGTCCTTAAGAAATCCACCTACTGCATTAGAAATGGTCTAATGGAGCCAAAAAAAACAAGATGACAAAGAGTGGCTGAGAAATACCAAGTTATGCAAGAACTGCACTGAAAATCAGTGACAATGGGTCTTATGGAGTGATTAATGCATATTTGAAATTTTTGGTTGAAATCATTGTCAATTTGTAGAGAGAAAGTCAGTGAGTGTCTATAGCCATCTAAAAAAAACACGGCAGAGGCTCTGTCATGGTTTCGGCTGCATTTCAGCCAGTGGCGTTGGGGATCTTGTCAAAGTTGACGGAATCATGAACACAGAAAAGTACCATCAGATTTTATTCACCATGCAATACCATCTGGGAAATATCTGATTGTCAGCAGCTTCATTCTTCACCATGATAATGATCCCAAACTCTGCCAATGCAGTAAAAGCATCCCTGGATAGAAACATACATAACACTGGTTAACAAGCATTTTGTTACTGGCATTCTTTCACCTGTACTTTAAATTACTTTAAAGTACTGAAAGTACTTTTAAATTGCACTAGCTAATTTGAAATCAGAAAACCATTTTCATCTAGCATGTCCAGTTTTTAATTAAAATGTTCCAAGAAGTAGGATGACTGGACAGAAACGGCAATGTGTTTCCACATTTAATAAATAAGTTTATTCTCAAGAGTAGTAAAACCAAAATTAAGGAAGGTGTTTTTGTTGGTCCTGAAATCTATGAACTGATGCTTGACAATGAGTTCAAAAGGAAACTGAGGCCAACTGAATCAGCAGCATGGGAAGCATCCGTGCAGTTTGTCCAGAATTTTCTTGGCAATCACAGAGCAGAGAATTACACTGAGCTTGTGAATAACATGCTGAAAGCATATCAGCTAATGAGTGCCAGAATGTCACTGAAGATGTACTTTTTACAATCTCATCTGGACTTTTCCACCAAATCTGGGCGATGTCAGCAACAAGCAAGAGGGATGATTTCATCAGGATATAAAAGTGTATCAGTATCAGGGAAATTTTAATCCTAGCGTGATGGGTGACTTCTGTTGGCTCTTGCAAAGAGAGACGGATGTGCAATCCAAGCGCAAAAACAAGTGCCTCAAACATTTTTGAACACGATGAACTCATTTTGTTCTGAGTTAAATTGATAAATATGCTTTAACACGTCTCTGGTATCATCTTGTGATTTGTTTTCAGAATAAACACATTAAAACAATTTGGTGGTAAATAGTTAAAATTCCAGACATTGTGTTGATATATTGATATACAAAAGTATAAAAATGTCAGCAATGTGTATCTCAAAAACCTGATGTGCAAGCTTAAATTGGATTTCATATCAAAAATCGGTGTAGAATTACAGATGAAGAGCTGGTCTAATGTTCCCAGTAGCAAATGGATTGGCCTCCTGAAAGCCCAGAGCTTAACATTATTAAAGTAATGTGGGATCTTAAAAGAGAACAAAACAAACGGCGGCCAACATCCAAAGAAGAGCTTTGAAACGTCCTTCGAGAAGCTTGGAGAACTATTCCTGAAGACTACTTAAAGAAATTACAGTTCAGTGTTGAACGATAAAGATGCTCATACCAAAAACTGTCTTTGAAGCTCGTTAGAATTGTACAAACTGTTTTTGCCTTATTGTATTTCCACATATGTTTCAATAAATTGATGCACGTATTTCCAGTTTTCCTACCAAAACACAAAGAAATAAAGGGAGACTTTTGCATAGTACTGCAAGTGTGACACACCACCAGCTTTGACAAAATAGGATTACATGATGCCCAGGAAATGAGAACAGTCTGCCTTTCAGCACAGTTGTGGGGCTGGACAGTCAGTCTGCAAAGCAGGCTCAATGCCAAATCATTAGGATGCACTGCCACTGAATAACAAGGGTTATCACAGACGGTTATCTTTATTTTACTTAACACTTAAATTGACATTTCTGGATTTCTTTAACACTGAAATCAAACATCAAACTAGTTTTTGTGTAAATGATGAACAGCCTAAATATCCTCACTTTGCAAAAATGCCCACCATCTGACGGTCCAAAATTGAAAAGGATCGGAGTGCAAAAACAAACACACGCAGTCCCCTGCATCCCCTCTATTTCTGCCTTCCTCTGTCCGGTCAGAGTAATGGATGGTGAATCTGTTGCTTACTCATGCATACAGCTGACAAATTGTCCCTCTCTGATCGCAGCCTCGCTGCTGTGTGATTTGTGAAAGACAGGACACGACAAGATGAGTCGGCAGCTCAGATTGAAAAAGGGCACCGGGGATACAGACAAACTAGTCCAAAAAGGTGCATTTGAAGAAAATTATATATCTGAGGGCTTACGGGCCGCCGGAGTGCGGATGAGCTGCTTCTGTGGGTGAGTGCATGGACATGTGAGTAAGATTACAGATACGTGAGACACGTTTTTTGCAATGACCTTGGTGTGGTGGAAAATTTTCATCTGAGTACATGTGTACGATGGTATACAACTTCAGACAAAAAGCTTCCACAACAAGGACAGAATCTCTAAGTTGCTCATTAACCATCAAGTCGGACTTTTTGGAACTGGATTTAAATGGGAGATGTGCACCGGTCCCCATTTAAAGTGTATGATATGACCCAAATACAGTCCAGCAGTCCCTGCTTACAGTATAATTTAACCCACATACTACTCACTGCTCCCTGGACCTAACATTACAGTATAACCCATATTCTCCCTGGCACCCTCTAGTCTGATCTCTGTTACTGGGAGATTCATACATTGACAAACAACCTGCCCCAGGTTGCTTTTGGCTCACCTTAAAAATAAAAATATTTCATAAAAGTTTACGTTTGTATGAAAATTAAATAGAATGTAACCATGTTAAATGGCTACCATATTTATAAGAGAAAGTAGCTTAACTTATACTAAAGGCTGGTACATGAATACTTTTTGTCAAAACCACTGAAATACTTATGAACTACTTGTGAAATACTTAGAGCTATAAAACCTGGTGTGGTGTCCTTCAGACTTCAGAGTTGGGGGGGGGTGCTTTTTTTTTTTAACTATCCCTGCTTTGTTGGTTTGCTGTGTCTAAATCTTTACTGCAAGAACACAACTTTGTCTTTTGGGGGGGGGGCAGTTCTAGAATTTTTCCAGATACTTTAGCGATGAAGGTTTGGTCCAATTGCAAATGACATTTGGCCAAATTTGGCCTTGACTGACAGCATTGACTCGGGATGAGATGGGTGCCATAACCCAACCACTGCATCTTATAGGGACCAGATGTCAGGTATTTTGTGATATCTGAGCCATACAGTGGTGTGAAAAAGTGTTTGCCCCCTTCCTCATTTCCTGTTTTTTTGCATGTTTGTCACACTTAAGTGTTTCGGAACATCAAACCAATTTAAACAATAGTCAAGGACAACACAAGTAAACACAAAATGCAATTTGTAAATGAAGGTGTTTATTATTAAAGGTGAAAAAAAAATCCAAACCATCATGGCCCTGTGTGAAAAAGTGATTGCCCCCCTTGTTAAAACATACTATAACTGTGGTTTTTCACACCTGAGTTCAATTTCTCTAGCCACACCCAGGCCTGATTATTGCCACACCTGTTCTCAATCAAGACATCACTTAAATAGGAGCTGCCTGACACAGTAAGGTCCACCAGAAGATCCTTAAAAGCTACACATCATGCCGAGATCCAAAGAAATTCAGGAACAATTGAGAAAGAAAGTAATTGAGATATATAAGTCTGGAAAGGGTTATAAAGCCATTTCCAAAGCTTTGGGAATCCAGCGAACCACAGTGAGAGCCATTATCCACAAATGGCGAAGACATGGAACAGTGGTGAACCTTCCCAGGAGTGGCCGGCCGCCCAAAATTACCCCAAGAGCGCAGCGACGACTCATCCAAGAGGTCACAAAAGACCCCACAACAACGTCCAAAGAACTGCAGGCCTCACTTGCCTCAGTTAAGGTCAGCGTTCATGCCTCCACCATCAGAAAAAGACTGGGCAAAAATGGCCTGCATGGCAGAGTTCCAAGGAGAAAACCACTGCTGAGCAAAAAGAACATTAAAGCTCGTCTCAATTTTTCCAAAACACATCTTGATGATCGCCAAGACTTTTGGGAAAACATTCTGTGGACCGATGAGAAAAAAGTGGAACTCTTTGGAAGGTGTGTGTCCCATTACATCTGGCGTAAAAGGAACACTGCATTTCAGAAAAAGAACATTATACCAACAGTAAAATATGGTGGTGGTAGTGTGATGGTCTGGGGCTGTTTTGCTGCATCAGGACCTGGAAGACTTGCTGTGATAAATGGAACTATGAATTCTGCTGTCTACCAAGAGATCCTGAAGGAGAATGTCTGACCATCTGTTCGTGTACTCAAGCTGAAACGAACTTGGGTTCTGCAGCAGGACAATGATCCTAAACACACCAGCAAGTCCACCACTGAATGGCTGAAGAAAAACAAAATGAAGACTTTGGAGTGGCCTAGCCAAAGTCCTGACCTGAATCCTATTGAGATGTTGTGGTATGACCTTAAAAAGGCCGTTCATGCTCGAAAACCCTCTAATGTAACTGAATTAGGACAATTCTGCAAAGATGAGTGGGCCAAAATTCCTCCAGAACGCTGTAAAAGCCTCATTGCAAGTTATCGCAAACGCTTGGTTGCAGTTGTTGCTGCTAAGGGTGGCCCAACCAGTTATTAGGTTTAGGGGGCAATCACTTTTTCACACAGGGCCATGATGGTTTGGATTTTTTTTCACCTTTAATAATAAACACCTTCATTTACAAATTGCATTTTGTGTTTACTTGTGTTGTCCTTGACTATTGTTTAAATTGGTTTGATGTTCCGAAACACTTAAGTGTGACAAACATGCAAAAAAACAGGAAATGAGGAAGGGGGCAAACACTTTTTCACACCACTGTATCTGCCCCCTCCCCGCCCTAGCACTTTTGAGCTGCATTTACCAAAAGAACTATAAGTAACAAATATTTTCAGCACCTTTCCTCAGGCCAGTGTAACATCTCTATGGATTCTTTTCAGGTTGTATATAGACGATATTTAGCAGTAAGGTTGTCCAGATTGTTTGAAACCAGAGAGTCAAAAAGTAAATGCCCCATAGCAGGCACAGCAGCACACTGCTGCTCAGTACGTTAACAGAGACTCAGGCGGGTACATTTTTACTACTTAGATCTTCTCATGTGGAATGAGCTGGTTGAAAAGTATGAGAAAAAGATTTAGGGAGATTTTCATCACACAGCCTTTAAGAGCAAAGGTAAGTTGACATTTGTAACATAATGAAATCTCTGGTCATCACTCCAAAACAGTGGTTTCAGATCTTATGTGAAACATGTCATAGAGTTTCACTCACCAAAGCTGAAGCACAAACTTCTCAGAGGGGCTGCACCTCACAGCCAGCCTTGTTATTTGTAACTCCCTTTCAGTGCTCCAAAAGGCAACAAAAGGACAAATATGGTCAAGAGGTCCAGTTCAGTGACTTCAGTGAATCACCTACCAATCAAGGTGGACACACTCCTAACTTTAATCCAAATGGATGAGATATAACAAAATTCACAAATCACGGGGGGGGAAATTAGCTATAGAGACCAAACCATTGTTTGTACCATGCTGTAAATATGTTATCTTCATGGGTGAAGTATTATTCAGTCCCAGAAATGAGGCTTAAGAAAGCTTGGTAAGGGTTGATTTGTGCCTAGTCCCAGAATACGCATGCAGAACCCTCTAATGTGCACCTTAAATGGTAGGCACACAGTAAAGATATACTTTATGGATGTTTTGAGGGCCCAACAGTGCACTTGGATGTTCTATGGCCAGTACATCACTGCAGTCCTTCTACCCATTAGAGCCAAACTGGTAGATTAGTGTTTCAAGGATTTAATATTTAAGCATAAACTTGTAGCAATATATATATATATATATATATATATATATATATATACGTGGTCATCTTTAAATCTTTAGAATTGAATTGCTCCTGTATAAGAAAGTAAGACAGCACAATAAGTTGCAAACATGATTACAGCCTAATCATCTGGCACACAAGCCAAGAAAAAGCTTATGTTCATGACGTGATCCTTAAAATCACAGGCCAGCACAGTCAAGCTTTCATAAATTAGCCTACTTTATGACGAGCTGCAAGCCATTAGCAGGAAGGGGAAAAAAATCAAAGAGTAAAAGATAAAGAAAATAAAGAGGAGAAGGTACAAAGGAGCAGGAGTGGGGGTGAATGAGGCCTTTGCTAATTCAGAACACTAGTCGAAGTATTGTGCCAAGTCTGCCTCCCCTCTTGAACCCCCACCCACCCCCCGCCCTCCAACCCCTTCTCTTTTCTTTCAAAGGGCCAAGGGGAGGCTGCAGCTTTCTAGTCATAAACATCTCTCGGGTAGGTCTGCACTGGGCCTTTGCCACTTTACATATTTGCTTATTTGGGGGGAAAAAAGAAAAGAAAAGAAAAGAAAAGAAAAAAGCTATTCTGGCACAAAATCTGCTTCTCGCTCGCCCTTTTTCATTCTCTGTCTGATCATTCCTCGAGGCCAGAGTTGAGGCTGTGATAGAGATTAGGACAGCAGTGCTACTGACAAGGCAGCTAAATCTACACCGGCTGACAAACCTGGCAGTCGCAGTGTTTGGGGAAGGATTGTTAAAAAAGAATCAGAGAGGGGCTTTGACTAATAGCAAAGAGACAGAGAGAGATGAGGACTGGGTCAGGAAATGGAGCATTTTGGAGGGGGCCAAAATGGTTGATTGGGGAGACTGATCAGTTCTGATTTAAGGCAGATGTAGGGCTCTTGGACGGTTGATTTAGCTTTAGTAAAAGAATGTGTGCATTCCTGCATGTGTGTATACGTTAGCTGCAAGTACAGTACATCATGCATGTGTGGCTGTTTAAGGCTGACTAAACAATCTGTGTACACAAGAGGGTGTGAGTGGTGCGCAGCCCGTAGGGACTCCACAGACAAACAGTCTACACTTGCAAAGTGCTGAATTCACAACACTTCAAGAGCTACCACCTTACCGTGGTGAAACCACACAGCATTAGTCGCCACTGTCAGACACAATATGGTGTCCATATGCACATGATGACATCCATATGACTTGATTCAAGGGAGCTTCACAGCAAGGCGCCATGTTGGTTCTGATTAGACCACTCAAGGAGGGGCAGGTCTACAACTTTTCAACTCTGTCTTGAAACAATAAGGTTGACCTTAATATTATTTTTTTAACAAAATATTTTAAGCATTTTTTATTCAGGACATAGTGAATGAACAACACAACAGTATGTTTTAACAACATGTGCACCATGACAAAGGCACTCCAGATGGCAGTGCTCTCACCCAGTGTGACAAGGTACCCCACTCTGCCCCACCACACAACAAAAACTGCTAAGGAACAGCTCGAGGAACAGGACTAAGATCCCAAGGTGTTGTCTGGGCCTCCAACTTTCCCAAGTCTCAGTCTGACTCAGCATCGCCTGAATGCACCAAAATAAGCTCTTATACCTGAGGCCCTGCCCCTTAAAGCACCTAGCACAAAAAGTCTGCCGCTAAGGTGCTGGTGCCAGACACAGCGGTACACCACTGAATTCCCTTGGCCGAGTTCTGAGTTATTTAGGTGGAATGCCACAAATAGGAAGGTGTTTTTAATGTTGTGGCTACATAGATGACAGATCCCTATTAAGTAGGAAATTTTTGTTTCTGTGGTATTGATATCTTAAAGTGGTTAATGCTGGATTTATGGCCCTGGATTCCTGTTCATTTTGCATAGTTCTTTTGCCATGCATGAATCCGGTCAATGAGAAAGCTGACAGCATATAATCCAACAAAATTTAAAAAGTTTTAAAAAAAGATCAAAAAGCATGGATCATAAGCACCGATAATGGCTGCAATGGATAGTTTTTGATGTTTCCTTCCACTACAAAAAAGTTTTTTCGTTATCATGACTGCAGTGTCTTCTCCAGCTAACATAAAGGACTAACAAAAGCACAAACATGAACAAGAGTAGCTGACACTGACCACTTTTCAACATATTTTTGACACTGTGTGCTTGTGACCATACATATGGCTACAACATGTAGCTGTGGAGCTGCAAAGCCCTGCAAAGCACCTACAGACTACAGCGCACCACCATGCTGGCACCCCATTGGACACTGAGGCCTATCAAGCAATATAAGATTTTCCAGAATGACTGATTCTATCATTGTTAGAAAATATTTCACACTATTTAAAAGAGAATTTTCCTTCAGCCAGTGACCCCTTTATTTCGCTTCCTGCATCACGGTTGGTGGCCATCCTTCCGAAATGCATGCCTTGAGTTACAGGTATATTTCTGAGGCTATTCTAGGCAAACTTCACTCATATATATTAAATCTAATTCCACAGAGCTCATCCTCCAGTTGTAATCTCCGATCACCAAAGACTTATCTGCTATATGACCCCAGCATATTGACAGACATGAGAAGAAAAGCTTTTGTGCGTTCTTTTCCACATATTTGGAATCGTTTGCAGAGGGAAATTAAATTAAAGACCTTGGTTCCTTTAACTTGATCTAAGGCGTTTGTAAACGTCACAGTAAATGATTCTTTACCATTTTTCAAAGATTTTAGCTCAGTTTAGCTTTCTTAATGCTGGCAGTTGTTCTGTGCCTTCTATTTTCTTTCAGCCTTCATACACTTGCCTCTAAGACTACCATGCAGGCTTTGTCTCCTGTAAGAAAAAAAGGTTGGTAACAAACCGCCATCAATGTGTGTCCACAGACAGACACAACTCTGTCTTTATTTTCAGAGGAAATTTTGTGTTAAGATAAATGGAACTTTGGAAGATATGCACTTGATTTAAGGCCACAAATTATTACCTTCAGCAAACCTTCTTAATGGATTAACTCAGTCATGTTCATTGCACAGAGCTAAACCAGAAAGTAAGTGTGCAAACAGTTAGAGCAAGGCAAAAAGAAAGACCCACAATGCATGTGATGGTTCAAGATTCAGGGTCTAATAAACCAAAGTTATCCCGAAATCTTTATTGCAGTGAATGTTTATCTGAAGCAGTATTGCCACAACAATATGCAAAATGTACGTCTAGATCATTTAGTTTGGAAGCATTTGTTAAACAATAACACACAGCAGCAATTTCTATGATAATGTAAAACAACAGAGGATTGTAGCCCGCCAGATCATTCACAGGCAAAACCAAACCACTCTAATAAGTGCCATTTGTGTATTTGTGCATCTCTATGTGTCCTTGTTCTCACCCTAGAGTGTATTGTTACTCTGTGTGTCTGTCTTTCTGCTTCTCTACACCCACTACCTCACAGTTGCAGATTAGGATGCTTAGTGCTCACCGCAGGGCGAGCTAATCACCAAGGAAAGCAAGCAGTTGGGGAGGAGGGGGGAGAAAAGGAAAGGGGAGTGGTGCTTAACTGCCCCCCACCTCCCCAACCATCCGACCCCCGCCAATCCCGCCTCCATACTGCCCGCAGGGCATCGTCACGGTGACAGCGGTGTGACAGTAATCTTCCAGTGACACTTTTCTGCTTATCCTTTCTCTCTTTTTTTTTCTTTTTTTTTTGATATGGGCTGGGATGGGGGACATTGTCAACAGCCTCCTCCCTGCACCCCACCCCTCTAAAACAAACACACACACACACACACAAATGCACACATCCAACCCAGAGGTACCGTGACACTTAGACAATTGCCCCCAGAGAAGACAACTCCAAGTGTTGCCGGTACAAAGTCAGGAAGCCAGCAGTGGAGAGATTCCTGCCGTCCCTGGCCTCTAAAAATACTTCCACACAATGCATCAGATAATAGGTTTATGCAATGATGCACCAGCACGTGGTAATGTATCCACCCCAACATCACCCACCACCACCTCAGCTGATGGAGAAAATTACAAATGCAGAAACACAAAAGGTTGAGCTGTAGCGTGTAAAACATGTGAAATATGGACAAATATTAGGATGAAGATTGGGGTTTAAAGGATAAAGATGGAATACATAATATTCTTATCATCAACAAATACATGTGAGTGCACCTGTGAACTCTTTTCCACCCTGTAGGCCCAAAGCCAGTCATTCACATCTATACAAACGCACAGTTTCATTTGAAAAAAAAACTCCAGTCAGTTCTTAAATGCACACTGTGGCCTTAGCAACTGTTACTCAGAGAGGAGAAAACACTGCTTTTGTTGGGGACTAGTTTTAGATTCATTCACAGTTAGCAAAAGTGTATTTCTGCGTCCCTGACTAAGCTTTTCTTCCAAAAAAAAAAAAGAAAAGTAAAGAAAAGAAAAGAAAAGTAGCCGTGGGGCAAAATAAATAAATATCTTCTCCTGGAGGGTTGTAGACAAATTAGTATCCTCTAAATGCCAAAAAATCCTTCATTTTAAATAGTGCATTTAATTTAGTTCATATTAGCTTTTTTTATGTTGCCCACATACTGAGGATCATAGTTGTCCATGTGTTTTAATCAGCAGTTTGAACAGTTTGGAACATCTCTGTAATGGGAAACACTAACACTTATGCCACTATTGATATTTAACTGCAAATCCTTTATTGGTTATTTCTGTTACTTTGTGTTTAGACTTGGATTCATGAAGCTGTGTAATGTGACTGTCAGCCAAGGACAGTGCTAAGGTTGAGGCCACTGACAGATTCCTGTGGCATTTAATGGCTTCTGATCAGTGTTCATGCAGAAGTTGAAGCTAGTCAACAAAACAAAATACAACAAAAACTGAGATTTCTGTCTTTAAAACTATATCACTAGTGTGTACAAGTACTTCTAACATTCATAGTAAGATTTCATCTTTAATTATTGTAACAATTTGCAGCACTAAGGTTGCATGAAGTGAAATAACTGAAAGGAAGAAAAAGCTGTGGTCCTCTGATATAATACATATAGTAAGGTCATGTGACTTATTTTCCTTAAGTTCAGCATCATTAGGATCAATAAACCAGTGAGTGTTCATGTTCAAGCCAGTGGTGCTGTAACAGTGTGGGACACAGGGATGGAACAAAACTGAGATTTCTGTTGTTTAACCCATAATGTAAATACTGTGTAATTTTAACATTCTAAAAACATCTCGGCCAATCAGATTGACACTTTGATAAACTAAAAGTTTACAGGCGCTAACACTGAACACAAAATCAAGTGACTATAACTCCTCTCTTAAGTAGACATTACTTATTTTAATTAGTGCCTAATCACCAATAAAGTCAGCAGCATTTCGGATGTAATTGTTATAATTATATTTATATTTTTAATCTATTGACATGGGTCAAGTTGCGCAAAAAGAAGTTGTGCAACCCTGTATTTTTGTCTGGGTTAGCCTCACTGCTTAACAGAAACATCCTGACGTTGTATCGTGCACATTAGTTTTACTCCTAATGTTCCCTTGGCTGTAGGTCAAATTCACTCAAATAAAAATGGCTCATTTTACTCCACTTTGCCCAATCAAGATGCTGTAGGTGAACAATAACAAGCCAGCGTTAGAACATGGCCCCCACAGCATGGCCCAAAGCTCAGTGGCACAGATGGATTTGGATATATACACACTCATTGTTACTAATCTCAGTTAATAGTTTTGGGTTATTTTACAATACTTGCTGACAGTAAGATGCTGAATTTCACAGGGCAACTGCGGTGTGACGTCGAGAAGGCATTTAGCCAAAGAGAGAAAATAAATGAGAGAGAGGTCATGAGGAAGCGTGACCTCTGGTCACACACACTGTACTGAATAATGATGGTAAAACCACCTGTTTATTGTAAGTTATTCTCTGTGCTTGTTTGAATTGGCAGGTGCCTAAGAATTTATCTCCTTGCTGAGCACAATGAGGAGCAGTGTGTCTACACATGTGTCGGTAAGCAGAAGGTAGCACTCCAGACAAAAGGAAAAGAGCCAGATTTAAGAGCAGTGTCGCTCAGTGTGCGCGAAGCATCTCCATAAATCCTAATACACATTCCACATTCCCTGTGGAACCAAAAAAAAAAAAGAAGAGAGAGAGGCAAAGAAAGGGAGGGAATGAATGTGTTTTCTTCTATCTATCTGTCTTTCACTCTCTTTCCCCAGTGAGAGACAGAAGGGAATAAATGAGTCCCCCTCTCCTCTCCCCTCTCCTCGGTGTGGGCTGACAGCGCAGCAGATGGTGGTTTAAGCAGTGAATTTATGAGCACCACAATCTTAATGTTGCAGAAAGAAAAGAAAAGGACTCGCATCAAACGCCACTGACAAATGCACTTGCTAATATTAATGCACTCCTCATTCATCCAATATGCTGCCTAATTGCCTTTCTGTACACAGTAATATGGCACCTGCTGCTCAAGTCCGGCGTCAGGAGAGGGGAGATCGAGGAGAGGGTGGGGGGATGTGAAAGTAAGTGTCCCTCACTCGCTCTTTCCATCTTTCTCTCTCCCTTTCTGTGATGGATGCAAGGCTGTGGATCATGCGCCAGACCTGTCAGTGTTCCTAATTAAAATTTTATACTTACAGGCTCGGGAAGAAGAAAAAAAAAGGTGGAAAGCACTCAGTAAACAATCAGTTATGAGAAGAGAGGCAGAGAGAGGCCATCACAGACACATCCGCGCAATGTGACACACGCCAGTTTTAAATACAACATGATACGCTGAAAATCCTTGGACTTTATTAGAGCTTAACAAGGCCGTCTTTACCCACAGATCAAACCCGAAATTCAGAAAGGCCTGAAAGAAGCAGCGAGCCGCCCACCTTTGCTCTGGAAAAGGCCTTTCATGGGCTCGGTGGACATGCCACATAATAAAAGCACAAAGGCTACAAGGTTGTGTGCCACCTTTAAAGTATCCGTAACTGAAACACTCACAGAAATGTGCAGAAAATTTAAACGCATTTCTTCTGGATTGGTCGGGGTTTGTATCACACACAGGACTCGTACCCTTTGGGTTCTCGTCATTAAACATTAAAACTATTATTTCGATCAAAACTCAATTGAAACCAATCAATACAGTGTGATTGCACATTTATTATGAATTATTCAGAGATGATATCGTTCACATTATCCCCGTCAGGTTGTAAAATTACAATCACGTGCATTACCAGAAGCTGCCCCTTTTCCCGGTATCAACTTTCTTTTGTGTGTTATTATTTTTTATTCCCTCTTTTCTCCACTCAAATAATCTAAAATGTTTTTTTTTTCTTTTTTAGTCAGACAGATGAATATCATCATTTTTTTTGTGCTTTGCATCATGTTTGGGGGGCCCATCTGGGGCCTGTGTTAGCCCCCTATAGCCTCACCATTATCTGCCCTCCAGCTGCTGTTAAATGCACTAAATTGTAAAATAATGAGTTTGTAAATTGCACGCAATTACGGATGCAAATTGAATAAATCCTCCAAACTATAGATTGTCCTTTCTCCTCACATCAACGCTTAATTGATGCACGTTTGATGGAGAGTAGCAGGTATTTCCTTGAGCGCTGGGGTGAGAAACTGAAAATGCATTTTGTTGTTTGAGGCGTCTGAGTGCTGTGAAAAGATGAATTGTGATTTGATGGAACAGAGCGTACCAGTTGTGCAACGAGAGGAGTGCGGCATGCAAAGCCGGTGGCTCGGTGAGTGATCAATGCTTGTCTTGAAGGAGTGCGGCAAATTAAACGTACAGTAAGGCAATAAGATCTAAAGCTGAGGGGTCAGGCCTGTGGATGCAGGGTGGATGAGCATTATTCCCACTACACAACATTGTTATTCTCTATGATAAATGATGTGAAATTCTGGCACTCTAAACAGTATTGCCCCAAAACTTTTGACAACATCAGAAACCTTCAATCGGGAGTCAAAGTTGAAATAGTTTAAAGCAAACAAAAGGCAAAACGTAAGTAGCTCAGAGCTGCAGGTACTGTTTAGTTGTCATTGCAAGGAGACATCAGGGGTGTTATGATAACTGCATATTAATGATGAGTTATTCAGGGTAACACAGGTGTCACAAACCATGCTTTTGTAATTGAAACACTGAGATTGTGTCCTTAATGCTCATGATAATATATGATAAATAATAAATAATATGATAAATAATAGTGTAATTGTTCTTTTCATACAGTCACCACCTCCAAGTGCTCCAAGAACAAAATGCAACAAACAAAGTTATAGATGAATTTGACTCAAAGCATTATTGCCCTTTTTTCCCCTTTGATTTCCTGTAAATATTGTGATAATATTGTTACTGTGAGTTTTTTTTTTTAGACAATAATAATTGTGATGTGAAACACTGATATCTTGGTGTTTAATACTAAAAAGAATACAAATGGGGCAGAAATGAGGAAAAACACATCAGTAAATATTCAAGGTTGCAAGCTTAACAACCCAAGGCAACACAGGGGCCACCAACCTTTTTAAATGCTATGGAAAATTTACCAGACATTCCCAGATCTTTGGCACAGGGTGTGGGGGGGGGGGGGGTCCACATTTTATCCGTTTTAAATCCCAATAATGTCATTTCAAGGAAAAATCCATTTGAGTTTGTCTGGCTTAATATAATAGGTACAATAATGCATGTTGTCTTTGATGCAGCAGTATGTGGGAGGGACTGTTTGGATGATATGAAAAGTAATTTTTTTATTAACAGTATTAGCAGTTATTTTTAAATAAACAGCAAAAAGTAAATGTACTGTCACCCTTTCCCAGAATACAAACTATGAGGCTCAGTCGAATCATCACATTAGATACTGACAAAGGATTCTTTTTTAAATAAAATTACCATTACTGCATTTATGATGGTAGCTACAATTTTACACATGGTCCGCCCAGATCACTGAAACATTTATAGATCTCACTAAAAAAGCATTTTCAGTTAGAAGCAACTCCTTAAAATTATTTCTTTATGTCTTACCCAAAATGGCAGGGTTGAAATTGTACTTTAAATCTTTTTTTGTGCAAAATATATATATATATATATTGATTATTCATTTGTCTAATTCAAACATATTTGGCCTAATAAGATGAAATCACATTATGAAATATAAAACCAGTGTGTCATGCATTATATCTGTTCCTACCTGCACATAGTGACTGTATATTCTGTGTTTCCACCAACATGTGCATATAATACCTATTTATTATAATGTATTATATGCATGTCTATGAGAAGATGTGAGCACCACACTAATTATAAACCTGCTTCCAAAAGAATTCTGCTTTGCTGGAACCTGATCTGAGTGTTCTTTCTCTCAGCTAAAGAAAGATCAACTATTAAACTGAAAAACAGCATATGTAAGTTGTAATAATGAGGCAGCAGGAGACACTGACACATCACACACACAGTCAGTCACGTTAGATTCACTGAGCATGTGACACACACACACACACACACCTGCTCTTACCTCTTCTTTCTTCCTGGTGCGTCGGTGCATGTGGGTGGATGCTTTGCATGCATTTACCTTGTCCCTGCTTATGTGTGTGTGTACCATATATGTGTGTGTGTGTGTGTGCACACGTGTGTGTGTGCGTGTGCGTGTGTGTATGCGTGTGCGTGTGTGTGTGTGTGTGTGTGTGTGTGTGTGTGTGTGTGTGTGTGTGTGTCTGCACAAACTAACTCTTTTATGCGTGAAATGGAGAACACTATGCACCTGAAGGCACACGTCAACATGCCAAGACATCAGCTCAGGACTTGAGTCATATCCAGCTGTTCACACACAAACACACACGGACACGCAGACAGACAAAATGTTTTCTGCTGCATGTGCGCACAAACACAAAAGCACATTTGACATTAGCAAAGTAATAAAAAAGTATATTGTTCAGCGCTATTCCACCCACTCATTACAACTAACACAATCAACTGTGATTTCCCCCATGAGACAAATAACTGGTATTAGTTTAATTATTTCTAACTCTAAACAGCGCCATCATACATTTGGTTATATTAAGGAAGTTTGTGTTTATAGCTACTGAAATTAGAGATTAAGCAAAAACAGTCACATTTCTCATACATTCAAGCCAGCGCTCCCCTTTTACTCTTTTCACCCACAGCCAACATAGAGGTCACCACAGCACACTGTTTTTAATCCTTTTTATTTATTTATTTGTTTTTTCAGGGGGGTGAGAGTAAAGAAAATAAAGGAGTCCCTGAATTAATCACAGGCGCATTAGCATGTCGTAGCAGCAATACTGAGTCCAACCAAGGAACAAGGACACAGCCATGCCATGTATTGCTGCAACAGTAGTCTTTGTTCTACTCTGCAGCATCAGTGAGCTTGACATTACGTAGTAGTGCCTTATGATTCAGTTCTCCAGCTACTGCACATTATGGTTAAAGTGGCCCGATCTCTTGGAACAAATACTAAAATGAGTCAGGACTCAAAATACGCTTGGGTGACAATTAACGTACCTGGGGGCCCACCCAAGTAAATACCAGTACATACCAGTATGTTAGGAGTGTGAGTAAAATAAAACACAAAATGATTACAGAAAAAGTTAATGAAAACTCAAAGCCCACCACTCAAAAAGATGCAGACATTACTGAAAAGCAGGGTCAAAGGAATTTGGTAGTGTGGAGATATTTTGTCTATTTAAAGTCTGTCAAAGAAGCAGAGCAGGCTACACTGCATAGTGCATCAAAAGCATGTTTCCACAAAGGTACGTAACACCACGAATCGTTTTTACCATCTGAAGCAGTGCCATCCTTGCACGGTTGACCATTTACCTGCTTACCATTATGCTGCAGCAAGACTACTGACAGGGAGCATATTTATCCCATACTGGCTTCTCTTCATTGGCTCCCCTGTCAAATTCAGAACAGAATTTAAAATCCTTCTTCTCACATACAACGTCTTGAATAATCAAGCAATACGTAACTGAACGAAGCACGACATAACA